>JAHSUH010005482.1:0-15352 GCA_025388415.1 Cynanchum wilfordii | reverse complement strand
ATTTATGAATTATCAGTTAGAAGGCAACCCTTCAACGACATCCACAATTTTGAATTTGTATTCTTCTCGTCATCATTGGATTCTTTTATTTTCTTATCATTTTAGACTATATATATATATTACTTGTTCTTATAAACAAAAGATATCAATATATACATACATATTTTTATATTTATATATAAAGTAAACTTGCATATACCAATTATATATACGAAAGAGAGTTTACATTGTAAGGGCATAATATGTTGAACAATTTGGTTAGTTGTGATGTTACTATTCTTTGAAATAGTCATACCAAGTATTATTATATTATTATTATAATAATCTAATATTTTTATCGATTCATTCGAAAGGATTTATAAAGAAAGTCTTTTAAGATTATAATACACAGTTAAAATGTAATCCAATATTATCTTTAACGTGAGTCAAACTCGTAATTATTTATTTTATAAATTAGGTAATTGTATCTAAATAATGACAATTACGTTAGTTGAACTATCATATTCTTCTCTTTTGAAAGATTTAAACAAACATTTGAATTTTCACACACACACACATATATATTATATAAAATGAAGTATTTTATAGGTGTAAAATGTATTTTTATTTAGATGTCTCTATCTAATTTATTAAGTACGAGGTCTTAATATCAACTCATCCAAAAACTTTTATAGTCTTAAGAATACCATTTAATAGATCCTCCCGAATTAATCAATAATTATATATATATAAATATATATATATATATATATATATATATATTTCTTTTTTAAAAAATATGACAAATTAATTAGAGGGAGCAATAATCACAATCAAATAATTTCTGCGAAGAATTAAAAATTGAGTTAGAAGATTCAGATTTTTTAATAATTTTTATTTTTCTTTTGCAGTGCCAATTATTTGCTATTCTGTCACTGAGCAAAACAAATATTATATATATATATATATATTAATATTTATGTAAGGATGGGATAGGATGAGAATATTCTACCATGATATTCTGAACGTAATTTTAATTTTATAAATTAAATCAATTTTACACCCTGTCTTAATTTATTTATTTATTTTTTTTTTTTGGGGTTCTGACGAAGAGAATTTTACACCCTAAAAGAACGTAAAAAATAACATTAATAATTTTATCTGTAGTTCTGCAGATAGACAAATAAAAAATATATATATATTTTTTCAGTGAAAATTTTACCAATTTCTAGAAAACATAATTAGAAACGAAGTGTGTAAGATTCCTAACTATATATATATATATATATATTATATAATCCACTCATTTTCTCTTTAATTATATAAATTCGTCTTAATTTTATTTTTAGTTAATAAAATATTTTGTCTTAAAAAAACTTTATTAATTATATTATTTTAATATTATAAAGTGCTATATTATATATTTGATAATTTAATAATGTTAAAAAGAATTAAATTGACATTTTAAAAAAATAGAATTTACTAAGTACTTAAAATAAAATTTAAAAACTTAATTATAAAAAATAAAATCTATAATTAAAGAAAATTGAGCTAATTATCCACTCTCTCTATATATATAATTTAATTTTTTTCTTTCTTTCTTTCACTTTTATATACATACAAAGTCATTAGTCGGTAGCATTTCATTTATGACATGAAAATTATAAATTCAAGAAACACTAAAAAGTTAAATTTTCTAAAAAAAAAACAAAGTCTAATATAAAATTAACTTAAATTTTATTAATAAAAGAATGAAAAGAAAATAAATATATATATTACTTATCAAAAAAAAATATATATATATATATATATACATATATATTAATCATAAACACTATTCTTTTGAAGACTTATTATTGTGCGGAAAACGCGGGAGACTAATTCGCTTTTCCTTTTTTTTTTTTTTTTTTTTTAAGTCTCGTTCTTAATTAATTAATTAATCCTTTTAATAATTTAATTAACAAAAAAAAAACCTCTAATTCAAGAAAGACTGAAGAGTTGATCACGATACTATATATATATATATATATATATTTTCCTCTAAAGAAAACATTTCATTACTTTAAAAGAAATTATAAATGTATAAGTTCATATTGTTAAGTGACGATCCGATATAAGACTGTTGATGATAATGTGTTATAAATATACCAATAATATTATTCAATTTAAATTATTTCAAGTAGGTTTCAAATTTTTAAAATATGTTATTAAATAAAGAGTTTTAAAACCTTAAAAATCTCTTAACCGAGTAATATAAAACTACAAGTCACAATAAATATATATATATATTATATAAGTTGTTACTCTCCTAATTTTTTTTTTCAATAAAACTCTTATGTTGTCAAACTAAGTATAGTGACTTAAAATACTTTTCTTCCATGTAAAGGCTACTTCTCCTTCTAATTAACTTTCTTTTTTCTTTCTTCTTCACACCATTCCTACAATTCCTTTTATATATATATATATATGATATGTGAGTGTGTATATATCTGAAGAAACCAACAAGCTCTGAAAGAATTAGTGTTTAATAGGGAAAAGAAATGTTTAATTTCAAGAAGATAAAAACAGAAGTGTATGTAGAAAATCAAGGGAAAAAAAGCCCTTTTTATTTTTCTTCTTCTCTTCTTTTTAGCATTACTATTTTCTTAAGGAAAAAGCAACTGCAATAATGACCAATTTTCTTGAACCTTGCGTGAGAAAAAATGGCCCAAATTAAAGCCCACACAAACTTTTTTTTATTTATTTACAATCTTTTTACCTTTTGTATTTATAAAAAATAATATATATATATATATATATATATATTAAATCTAGATTAATTTAGAAATATGTTAGATTAAATTATTTTTTAATAAATAATTTTATATATTTGTTTTAATGAAAGAAAGCATATGCTCTCACATGACTTTTTGTAGTAAACGATGAAATGATCTCTGCATCTTAATAGAAGAATTCTGAACACTATTTAGTCCACTCTCCATATATATTTTTCTATCCCCAACTTGTCTTTCATATATATATATATATATATATTCTCTCACACACACATTCAACACAACAAGAATATTTTTAAAATATTTAATTCAAATTGATTTTAGATAATTTAATATCATTAAAGTTACTATTAGATATATTTAAAAAGAAAAATAATTAGAGAAATGAACTAAAGAGAATAATAATAAATCTTATTATTAATTTTTCTTGTTACATAACTCAAATTCATACTTATTTTATTTTTTAAGTTTAACCCATGAGTTCATAACATTATATGTTTGAGAATAATTATTTGAGACTTATGAATTCTAGTTGATTGGTTAACATTTTCTTATGGAATTTTTAGCGTATTGATTTGTTATTGTTTGAGGCTTTGCATCCTTTAGGCGAAAGCTTGGAGGATGTAGCCATGTTATGACCATGAGTTTGGGATTTTCTAATTTTTAAATTAGGCCCAGATTGGGGCGTGGCAGTGGTATCAAAGCAAGAGGTTACGAATCCTAGAATACTTAAGTAATGATTTTGAAATGATAGTTGATGGTAGATTTTTATTCTAAGTTTATATTGATTGTGGTGTTTTATTTTCTCCTACGTCTAAAGGCTTATTTGAATTTTGAAGTTAAGTCTATTTGGTTAAGTGAGTAATATTGCATGTCCGCCCTTAGTTATAAGTGTTGTCGAACATTTGATTTTAATTGATTTATAAGCGAAGGTGAATAGAGTGCACATCGGAAGTTTATGGGCTGCAATTAAACGTAACTTAAGTTTGGATTGATATTTATAGAGGATGCCATATTTTAAGTTTCGAGGACGAAACGTTTTGTATGGAGGGTAGAATGTGAGACCCAGCCCTAAGGAGGGGTAAATAAGGAAATTCACAAGTCTTTTTTTATTATATAAGTATTTTAATTATATTGTTTTATGTTATCGAGTTAGGTGAGGAATAAAATTAGGGTTTTAAGGAAATAATATGTGGCGACGGTTTTGAGTTTTAAAAGAGACAAGCATCGAAGGGAACAATTGTTCAGAATTCGACATTGATTTGGGTGATATTGATTGGAATTACCAGGTAAGTAAACGGATACTTTTCTCAAATTAATAATTTTACGTTTTTATGTAGATACTGGGATTATTATTTTATATTATGATTTTTAATATCGTTGAATTATAAGGATTTGCTTAGTTACTATTTATATTAATTAGATTTAAAAATACAGAGAAATTCCTTTTTCTTTTTTCAACATGATTTCCGGAGTTTTTGTTTTAAGGGTTTATAAAATTTATTTTTATTTAATTCCTGGATTTTATAAGTTTGGGATAATACGAAAACCGATTTCCGGAATTTTATTTTCAGTCTATTAGCATTTATTTATTTAGCTATTTTATTTAATTATTTTGATATAGAAATAAGAGTTTTGATTTTGGACGATTTCGGAAGTTGAGAATTGATTTCCCAAGATTTAAAAAAGAATAAATTAATTATTTGGATATTTAATTTATTTCAATCATTTGGAAATCATTTTCCGATGTTTTGTATATATATGTATTACATACTTTTCCTTCTCGGTGTGTGTGTGTATATATATGTCTTGTGGTTTTTTAAGAATTTATTTGATTACGGAAGATTATTTATTTATTTATATATATATATATATGTGTGTGTGTGTGTATATTACGTTTATTTTATTCAATTAGTGTCCAAATTCGACTTTGATTTTATTATGTTGTTTATTTATTATTTCAGTATGCTCTAAAGAAAAGAAAAGTTTTGGCTCAAGTTAGTTAGAAATGAGTTGGGGGAACATGTTCCAAATTTATAAGTTCCGAACCCATTGAGCATGGTGAAAAAGCTCCTCTGTTATAAGTTTTGGCCTACCTAGCGGGATAAACAGCTAGGATCGATATCGATTAAAACCAACAAATGACTATGCTTGCTTGAGACTTATAAAATGAAAAGTGGAATTGAATTTAATTCTATCGGTTTGTTTGAAAGAAAGTAATGCAATGAAGAAATTTTTTGATTGTCTTTGAAAGTTATTTGTTACTTTGACTTCCGTAAATATCTTCTAAGTGTTTGTGACTCTGTTTTTGTAATATTTTGAGTATGATATGATTTTGAAGTTTCTCAAATAAAACTCCGTTTATTCACTGGGCTTTTTAGCTCATCCCCTCCCTTAAATATTTTTTTTACAGATGACGAATAAGAAGATATTTGAGGAACCTTGGTCTCAATAGTTAAGCTGATCGTTTATATATATATATATTTTTTTTGTAAGAGTGATAACATCAAATATGATCATGATTTGAGATATAAATTGTGCATGATTTGTGATTATAATTGTATTAAAGTGAGATAAATTGATTTATTTTGGGTTTAATTGCAAATATTCTGTTTCAGGTAACTTCGGGGCAAATTGGTGAAAAAAGATAAATTCAGAGGCAAAAGTGCAACATTCTGGAAATGCGCTACGCCCGTGGATGATTTCATACGCCCGTAGCCGTGTGCATAACGCCCGTTGCCCTGTGTGCATTACGCCCGTATGAATTAACTGTCTTCTTTACGCCCGTGGCACTCTGGATCAAACGCCCGTAAGGCGTAATCGCATCTAAACGCCCAGGTAGAGCATAGGGCTACGCCCGTAAGGATGCTCTGGCCAGAATATTTTTATGTAAAATGACGATTTTACCCCTGGTTTAGTTGATCTATAAATACTAGAATTTTTAGCATTAATTAAATTGGTTTGTGGATTAGAATGTATTTCACAATGTTTTTAGATATTGAATATCATATTGGGTTTTTCTTCAATTTCATATATTTTGGTATAAGATTTGGGGAATTTTCTATTACTTTGATTGAATACTTTTGATTAGATAATTCCCTAGATTGTTTTAGTGAATAAATGTTTCTAGTTAGGTTATGAAATCTCTCCTTGGTCTATGAGGTAGAGTTTTGTGACTTGATCAAGAGGATTTTGAGCTACTTCAATCATTCAAGCTTCAAGGAGCAAGAAGGGGATTCAAGAAGAAAGTTGAGGTGTAGAGATCTTTCCGGATTTAATTGACAACTGGTTTTGGAATTATTTTCTTACCTTCTTCAAGTATTTTTGTTGATAATTCTTGTAATCTAGTTTACCAACCTAATAGGAACTCTCTTCTCCTACATTTCTTTAGGGTAGAAGTGGTTGGTTTCATGTTATACTTTCACTATGGGATTGATCTATTGTGAGGTGATTGTTATGATTCCATTAACTTGAATTGCAATTTCAATTATGGCTTTGATTTGATTGTTTATCTTGAGTTGAGCTCTAATTCGATTTTGTGGTTCGGGTTAACACTAATTGTTAAGTCGGACCTTGGATATACGATTAGTGCTAGATTAGTTGGATTGTCTTCCTATTGATGTACCGGACCTTGGATGATTAGTAGGGATTTGATCTTACTAATATATTCGAGTTGTTCGTCACGTATGAATTTCTTTCAACGACACGTATTGAGGAAGTTCATCCTTAGACTCGGATTTGGTGAAATTGTAATAGTTGAATCATGATACTTGATTTTGTTATGAAGTGTATCCTCCACTCTCTCTAATGTGTTTAGTGAGTTCTTCACATATTCAATATTATCTCATCCATGATTTTACTTTACTTGCTCTTAATTTGCTTTCTAGGATATAGAATTCAATCTTATCATTCTTGATATTGGTTGATTTACTTGTTGAATGATCCTTATTCACAAATCATATTCATAATTAGTTTGATTATATTTTCTACACTAGAATTTAATAGAAGTCTTAGGGAAAAATGATTTTTATAAATTTAAAATCTGAATATCACCTTATTTACTAAACTATTTCGATAGGTGCTCTGCCTAATTGAGTTATTTTATTAGTGACAAATCTATTTTAATCATAGAGATTCCTATTATTTTTAGTATTATTTATTCGATTATTTTTATTATTTATATATAACTCAAATAACACATCAAAGGGACAAAAATTTGTTGTGGATTTAGGGTTATTTCTTTTGTAAGTTGCGATATGTTTGAGAATAATTATTTTGAGACTTATGAATTCTAGTTGATTGGTTAACATTTTCTTATGGAATTTTTAGTGTATTGATTTGTTATTGTTTGAGGCTTTGCATCCTTTAGGCGAAAGCTTGGAGGATGTAGCCATGTTACGACCTCGAGTTTGGGATTTTCTAATTTTTAAATAAGGCCCGGATTTGGGGACGTGATGTGTGGTATCAAAGCAAGAGGTTACGAATCCTAGAATACTTAAGTAATGATTTTGAAATGATAGTTGATGGTAGATTTTTATTCTAAGTTTATATTGATTGTGGTGTTTTATTTTCTCCTACTTCTAAAGGATTATTTGGTTAAGTGAGTAATATTGCATGTCCGCCCTTAGTTATAAGTGTTGTCGAACATTTGATTTTAATTGATTTATAAGCGAAGGTGAATAGAGTGCACATCGGAAGTTTATGGGCTGCAATTAAACGTAACTTAAGTTTGGATTGATATTTATAGAGGATGCCATATTTTAAGTTTCGAGGACGAAACTTTTTGTAAGGAGGGTAGAATGTGAGACCCGACCCTAAGGAGGGGTAAATAAGGAAATTCACAAGTCTTTTTTTATTATATAAGTATTTTAATTTTAATGTTTTATGTTATCGGAGTTGGGTGAGGAATAAAATTAGGGTTTTAAGGAAATAATATGTGGCGACGGTTTTGAGTTTTAAAAGAGACAAGCATCGAAGGGAACAATTGTTCGAATTCGACATTGATTTGGGTGATATTGATTGGAATTACCGAGGTGAGTAAACGGATACTTTTCTCAAATTAATAATTTTACGTTTTTATGTAGATACTGAGATTATTATTTTATATTATGATTTTTAATATCGTTGAATTATAAGGATTTGCTTAGTTACTATTTATATTAATTAGATTTAAAAATACAGAGAAATTCTTTTTTTCTTTTTGAAACCTGATTTCCGGGTGTTTTTTGTTTTAAGTGTTTATAAAATTTATTTTTATTTAATTCTGGATTTTATAAGTTTGGGATAATACGTAAACTGATTTCCGGAATTTTATTTTCAGTCTATTAGCATTTATTTATTTAGCTATTTTATTTAATTATTTTGATATAGAAATAAGTGTTTTGATTTTGGACGATTTCGGAAGTTGAGAATTGATTTCCCAAGATTTAAAAAAGAATAAATTAATTATTTGGATATTTAATTTATTTCAATCATTTGGAAATCATTTTCCGATGTTTTGTATATATATGTATTACATACTTTTCCTTCTCAGTGTGTGTGTATATATATGTATTGTGGTTTTTTAAGAATTTATTTGATTACAAAAGATTAATTATTTATTTATATATATATATATATATATATATATATATTGTGTGTGTGTGTGTGTGTGTATTACGTTTATTTTATTCAATTAGTGTCCAAATTCTGACTTTGATTTTATTATGTTGTTTATTTATTATTTCAGTATGCTCTAAAGAAAAGAAAAGTTTTGGCTCAAGTTAGTTAGAAATGAGTTGGGGGAACATGTTCCAAATTTATAAGTTCCGAACCCATTGAGCATGGTGAAAAAGCTCCACTGTTATAAGTTTAGGCCTACCTAGCGGGATAAACAGTTAAGATCGATATCGATTAAAACCAACAAATGACTATGCTTGCTTGAGCCTTATAAAAAGAAAAGTGGAATTGAATTTAATTCTATCAGTTCTGTTTGAAAGAAAGTAATGCAATGAAGAAAGTTTTTGATTGTCTTTGAAAGTTATTTGTTACTTTGACTTCCGTAAATATCTTCTAAGTGTTTGTGACTCTGTTTTGTAATATTTTGAGTATGATATGATTTTGAAGTTTCTCAAATAAAACTCCGTTTATTCACTGGGCTTTTTAGCTCATCCCCTCCCTTAAATGTTTTTTTTACGGATGACGAAGATATTTGAGGAACCTTGGTCTCAATAGTTCAGGTGATCGTTTATATATATTTTTTTTTGTAAGAGACAGAAATTTGTTGTGGATTTAGGGTTATTTCTTTTGTAAGTTGCGATATGTTTGAAAATAATTATTTTGAGACTTATGAATTCTAGTTGATTGGTTAACATTTTCTTATGGAATTTTTAGTGTATTGATTTGTTATTGTTTGAGGCTTTGCATCCTTTAGGCGAAAGCTTGGAGGATGTAGCCATGTTACGACCTCGAGTTTGGGATTTTCTAATTTTTAAATTAGGCCCGGATTTGGGCGTGACAGTCACCAAGTAGTTGGGGGGGGGGTGTTTTGCGGACCGTGCTGGGCGGCTGGTGCGGGGCCCGGGCCGTGAAACACCTAACAAACTTACGACTCAAACAAAATTACGTTCAATGCATCGAATGATGAAGTTGTTTGGGAGGACAAAGCGAGCCTTATAAAAGTCATTGAAGAAGGAAGAAGCTCCAAAGAATAAAACAAATAAGTTCCAAGCATGCTTGCTCGGGAACAATATTTGTCTTTCTTTCCTTTCCTTTTATCGCTTTTATCGAGTCTTACTCGCTTTTTGGTGTCTTTTCGTTCCTTTCCTATTTCGCTTTTATCAATTTCGTTCAAGTATTGTCTATTTCTTTCTTAATTTTGCTTTATTTATTTACTTTTTGTTTTTATTTTTATTTTTTTTTATTAATTTTTGCTCGAGATGTACTATTTGATTTATTTGGATTTTTATGATTATCTTGAGTTCATAGTTTACTTTCCCGTTTTGAATAAATTTTCTTGTTTTTATTTTTCTAGTTTTCGCACTTATTCCCCCGTTTTGTATTTATAGTTGTCTTGCACTTATTTTTTTTCCTTATAAGTTGTGGGGTATTAGCTTTTTACACCGAGGAGAATGTAATTTTCAAGTTGTGGGGTACCGTACACTCGTTTTATCTCAAAATTGCCAAATTTTTCAAATTTTTCAAAATGATTAGTTTACTTGAAAAGATTATTTTGTGAAATTTTTTTGGGAATTTGATTTACTTAGTCGATGATATAAACTATTTTTTGATTGTTAATAGTCTCGAGATTTGATTTGTTTCATCTTGTTGATACTTGGTACGAGCATGATTATAGGGAAATCTGAAAAACTCTTTTGACATAGCTATTTTTGGTTGGTTGTTCCGATTAGTGAACCACTTTTGGACAATTTATTTGAATAGTATTAAGTCTTTTGGGAATGGAAATAACTTTAATTTTCACTTGAAAAATTCTTTGAGAGACTTGCCACACTTTTAATTTTCGTTGAATAAAATTGTTGAATAAAAGGTTATTTTGCATGTATCCTTTGCTACTTGAGCACCACTTCTTATGGGAATTGAATGACTGGTGCACTAAGGTTCTCGGGATCCGGGAGTCATCGGTGTGGAACTCGTACAAGGGTAGTTAAAGTTGATATTGTTAAGCAAATGTTAAAAACCTTGAAAAAAAATTGAATAAAAATTTACTTTTGAATAAGTGGCTTGTTTCTTGAGATTTGATTGTGATTATGTCTCGTTGTTGAAGTTTTCGATCGACCGAACCACTATTTGAGTAGTTTTCTTTGAAAGAAAATTTTCTATTTGGATCATCAATTGAGATAGAGCACACACTTCACTCGGGATGCTTTTATGATCGTTTTTCGTATTTATGAAGAAAATGAATTGTTCAAATTGATTTCTTGATTTAAACATGAAGACACTTGATGAGGCATAAAAGTGAATCATTCCTTAAACATTTTTGTTTATGAGATCTTTGAAAAGTAAACTAGTTGATTTTGAAATGTTTGAGAAATTTCGTGCACATTTAAATCAAGTTCAAATTGCTTTTTGATCTATTTGATGGTTTAGTTTGTTTCTTCTTGAACCTCTTCCATTTAATTTGCTTGAGGACAAGCAAAGTTTAAGTTGTGGGGTATTTGATAACATCAAATATGATCATGTTTTGGGATATAAATTGTGCATGATTTGTGAGTTTTATTGTATTAAATTGAGATAAATTGAGTGATTAAGGGTTTAATTGTATATTTTGCATTTCGGGTAACTTTTGGGGCAAATTGGCTTAAAAGATAAATTCGAGAGGTAAAAAGTGCAACATTCTGGAAATATGTTACGCCCTTGGAAGCTAGTCTACGCCCGTTGCCCTTTTGTGCATCACGCCTGTATAAAATAACTACCTGCTCTACGGTCGTTGCACTCTGGATTCTACGCCCGTAGAGCAGAAAGGGCAACGCCCGTAGTCATGCTAGAATCTTTATTTTCTGTGTAAAATGACGATTTTACCCCTTGTTTCGGTTACCTATAAATATTAGGATTTTTAGCATTAGTCGATTGGCTGGATTTTCACATTGTTTTAGATATTGAATATCATATTGGGTTTTCTTGAATTTCATATATTTTGGTATAGAATTTAGGGAATTTTCTATTACTTTGTTGATCTACTTTCAATTAGATAATTCCCTAGGTTGTTTTAGTGATAATTGTTTCTAGTTAGGTTGTGTAATCTCTCCTCGGTCTATAAGGTAGAGTTGTGCAACTTAATCAAGAGGTTTTTGATCTACTTCAATCATTCAAGCTTCAAAGAGCAAGAAGAGGATTCAAGAGGAGAGTTGAAGTGTAGAGATCTTTCCGGTATCAATTGACAACTGGTTTTGGAATTATTTTCTTACTTTCTTCTATTACTTTTGTTGATAATTCTTGTAAGATAGTTTACCAACCCAATAGGAACTCTCTTCTTCTACATTTCTTTAGGGTAGAAGTGGTTGGTTTCATGTTATACTTTCGCTATGAGATTGATCTATTGTGAGTTGATTGTTATGATTTCATTAGCTTGAATTGCGGTTTCAATTATGGCTTTGATTTGACTTCTTATCTTGAGTTGAGCTCTAATTCAATTTTGTAGTTCGGGTTAACACTAATTGTTAAGCCGGACCTTGGATATACGATTAGTGCTAGATTAGTTTGGTTATTTTCCTATTGATGTATCGGACCTTGGATGATTAGTAGGGATCTAATCTTACTAATATATTCGAGTTGTTCTTCACGTATGAATTTCTTTCAACGACACGTATTGAGGAAATTCATCCTTAGACTTGGATTTGGTGAAATTGTGATAGTTGATTCATGATACTTGATTTCGTTGTGAAGTGCATCCTCCACTCTCTCTAATGTTTTTAGTGAGTTCTTCAAGTATTCAATATTATCTCATCCATATTCTTTACTTTGCTTTCTTTTAATTTGCTTTCTAGGAAATTAGAAGTCAATCCTATCATTCTTGATAAAGGTTGGATTACTTGATGATTGATTCATACTTCCAAATCATATTCATAATTGATTTAATTATATTTTCCACACTAAAAATTAATAGACGTCTTGGGGAAAACGATTTTATAAATATTAAAATCGAATACTACCTTTACTTACTAAACTATTTCGATAGGTTCTCTCGCCTAGTTGAGTATATTTTATTAGTGACAATTCTATTTTAATCTTGAGAATTCCTATTATTTTTAGTATTATTTTATTTAATTATTTATATTATTTTTATATATAAATAAAACTCATATCATATTTTTTGGCGTCGTTGCTGGGAAATCTATTATCTAGATTCATGATGTTTTCCTCTTAATTCCTTGTAATTTTTGGGAAAATTTTCATAGTAATGGTGTGAATCATATAATGGATCAATTATGTTATGATTTGTTATATGGAATCAATCTTAAGTATCTTTTAATTTTTCTTGTCTATTTCTTTGAAGTATCATTGATCTTCTTAATAGATCATTGGATATTTTAAGTTTGTTTAGATTGATTTGATTTGTTAGTTGAATCTTGTTTTTCATGATTTTTGTAGCTTAATTTTTAGATTTCATTTGATTTGGTTATTCTTGTTCTTAGAATTTCTTGTTCTTATTTTAGTAGCTTTCTTATGTTACTTGTATTTTTTTTCTCTTTCTTTCAATTAATTCATTTTTCTAAGAATTTTTCTTGCTTAGATTATAGATTTTTGGATTTAGATCTTAGGTTAGATGAGTTAGTATCATGATTTTTAGGTTTAGTTAGTATTTTGGTTAGTTTAGATCCCTTAGGATGAGGCATAGAAGTGAATCATCCTTTAGTACTTTGTTTATGAGATCTTTGAAAAGTAAACTAGTTGATTTTGAAATCTTTGAGAAATTTCATGCACATTTTAGTTAAGTTGATATTGTTATTTGATCTATTTGATGGTTTAGTTTGTTTCTTCTAAAACCTCTTCCATTTGATTTGCTTGAGGACAAGCAAGGTTAAAGTTGTGGAGTATTTGATAACATCAAATATGATCATGTTTTGGGATATAATTTGTGCATGATTTGTGAGTTTTATTGTATTAAATTGAGATAAATTGAGTGATTAAGGGTTTAATTGTATATTTTGCATTTGAGGTAACTTCGGGGGCAAATTGGATTAAAAAAATAAATTTAGAAGCAAAAGTGCAACATTCTGGAAATATGTTACGCCCTTGGAAGGCTGGTCTACACCCGTATGAGCTTTCGCCCGTTGCCCTTTGTGCATCACGCCCGTATAAAATAACTACCTGCTCTACGGTCGTTGCACTCTGGATTCTACGTCCGTAAGACATAACTGCATCAATACGCCCGTAGAGCAGAAAGGGCAACCCCCGTAGTCATGCCGGAATCTCTATTTTACGTGTAAAATGACTAATTTACCCCCTGTTTTCGTTATCTATAAATATTGGGATTTCAGTGAGTTTAGGATGGCTAGTAATTGGAAGGGTTATGCTATCAAAGTAATTTTGTAATTTTTGTTTAGGGTTTTGAATTAGATCTACACTTTGCTATTTTCTATTCTTTGAGATCTCTTTCACTTGTTGTAAGTTGTAAGAATCTCTTGTGAGTCTTTGTGTGAAGTTGCCTCGAATCGTAAGGAATTTCCTTTAAGTTTTGCAAGAAAGGAATTGATAACATCAAATATGATCATGTTTTGAGATATAATTTGTGAATGATTTGTGAATATAATTTTATTAAATTGAGATAAAATTGATTGATTTTGGGCTTAATTGCAAATATTATTTTTTGGGTAACCACGGGCAAATCGGTGGTAAAAAGATAAATTCGGAGGCAAAAGCGCAACATTCCGGAAATATGCTACGCCCGTGCATGATGACATACGCCCGTAGGTGATTAAACGCTCGTTGCCCTTTTGTGCATCACGCCGTATGAATTAACTACCCTCTCTACGACCGTGGCACTCTAGATCATACGCCCGTAGGGCATAACTGCAGCAATACGCCCGTAAAGCATAGAGGGCTACGCCCGTAGTGATGCTCTGTCTAGATTATTTTTATGTAAAATGACGATTTTACCCTTGGTTTAGTTTATCTATAAATATTAGGATTTTTAGCATTAATTAGATTGGCTTGTATTTTGGAAGGGTTATGCTCTCAAATTGACTTTGTAATACTTATTTTAGGGTTTTGAATTAGATCTATACTTTCCTACTTTCATATTTTTGAGATCTTGTTCATAAGTTGTGAGTTGAGAGATTACCTCGTGAGATCTTGTGAGAAGTTGCCTCAACCATAAGGAATTTCTTTGGAGTCTTGCAAGAGAAGAATCAACTTCATCAACTTGAAGATTTGAAGAAGAGAAGTTTGATCAAAAAAAGGGTTGAAGAGGTTACTCTTCTTTCTTTGATTTGTTTTAATTTCAATCTTGTAATTAGACACCAACCCTAGGAACTCTTCTCTCTACATTTCTTTTAGGTAGAAGTGGTTGGTATTATTCTACAAATTACTTTGGGAAAATTATGGTTTTCATGGATGATTATTATAGTGTTATTAATTTGATATTGCAATTTCATTCATAGCTTTAAATCTGAATTTTATCTTGAGTGTTAAGCTTTGATTTGAGGTTGTAGTTTCTGGATTAACACTTATTGTTAGATCGGAACTAGGACAACAATTAGTGCCAACTTGATTCGATTAGATTTCCTATTGATGGACCGGAACTAGGATGATTGATGGGAGATTTGATCTTGTCAACATTCAAGTGTTCTTAAATCAATGAGTTTCTTGCCACAAATCGTATGGAAGAAATTATACTCTAGACTTGAATATTGGTGAGATTATGATAGTTATTTCTAGTAGTTTGTATCCTTCATTTCTCCTATTATTTCTTATGAGTTTCTACCTTCCATTGCTTGCTTGATCCTTTATTTTGTTCATTTACTTTGCTTTCTAGGATATAGACTTCAATCTTATCATTCTTGATAATGGTTGGTTTACTTGTTGAATGATTCTTATTCACAAATCATATTCATAATTAGTTCAATTATATTTTCCATACTAGAATTTAATAGAAGTCTTAC
>JAHSUH010005481.1:0-26634 GCA_025388415.1 Cynanchum wilfordii | reverse complement strand
CCGTATTTGGGAAGTTCATCTTTAGACTTGAATTTGGTGGAATTATGATAGTTAATTCATGACTATCTTGCCCTTAGAAGTTTGTATCCTCCATTTTACCTATGATTTTCCTTTGAGTTTTTACCATCAATATTACTTGCTTTCCATCTACATTGCTTTATTTTACTTTGCTTTCTAGGAAATTAGATTTCAATCTTATCACTCTTGATATTGGTTTAATTACTTGTGATTGATTCATAATTCCAAAACATTATCATAGTTGACCTAATTATATTTTTCCACACTATTTCAGTAATAGACGTCTTGGGGAAAATGATTTTTATAAATTTTAAAATCTTGATACTTACTTTTTAAAAACTAACTATACGATAGGTACTCTGCCTAGATGAGTTTATTATTTAAGTGACAAACCTATTTTATTCTTGAGATTTCTTATTATTTTTATTACTATTTTATTCATTTATTTATACTATTTTTATATATAAAAGTAGCTCATCATATTTTGGGGCCGTTGTGTAGGATCTCTATTATTTGAATTCATGAAGTTTTCCTCTTAATTCCGATAACACGAAAATGTATAACATTCTTAGGGGTATTTTAGGTATTATTTTGGTATAAAGTGATTATAATTGCATAGAAATATCCTTAATAGTGTTTACTTTATTGCAGGAACGAAGTTTGGGACTTAATTGCATAAAAAGTACAAAAAGAAGGACCAAAGATGCAATTTCAATTCAACACCGGTCACCAACACGGTCACCAACACGGGCACCAACACGCCCGGTGTCGCGGATGATCAACACGGTGCAAAATGGGCACAACACGAGTGCAACGTCTTGTCGTGTATCATCAACACGGGGTGCAACACGCCCTTGTTGAGCCAAATTTCTAGATTCCTTGGTGTAAAATGACGATTTTACCCCTGTTTGATTATCTATAAATTATAGGATTTTTTCCATTATTTAGAGGTTGAGATTGGCTTGATTATCACATTATTTTAGATATTGAATATCATATTGGGTTTTCTTGAATTTCATATATTTTGGTATAGAATTTAGGGAATTTTCTATCACTTTGTTGATCTATTTTCAATTAGAGAAAGAATTAATCATACGTACTTCATTAGAGATCTTAGTTAATTATCTTTCCATTCTTGTTTGAAATATTTTTTAAACAACATATCCGAATTGAATGGACACATAGGACTAATTCCCCGAACCTTAAAGATTGTCATAATTGGTAGAAACTAACGGCTCACCAACGCTTCCCGAGGATACACTATTTATAAATTTAAAATCGTGGTACTCCCGTGTTACTATCTGCATGCGATAGGTACTCTGCCTTAGTTGTGTTTGATTATGTGAAACTGTTTTGTGAGATTATTTTCCTTAATTGAAACTATATATTACTCACTCAAACACACACCACTTGTACTCCGGATCCTTATCTCGCTCTTAAGATCTTCACTACAACTCCCCTCAACTAAACTATAGGGATCCCTTTATGGTTGAGGCTCAATCCTACACTCGAGAAGAAAGAAAAATGAAAACTGAATCTCGACTAGAGCTTATCACGAAATTCCTATTGGCTAGGAACTCGGAAATGCTCCGTCTGAGTGATTCGGTGTGTTTCAACAACAGGGGGG
The DNA here is from genome assembly GCA_025388415.1 of Cynanchum wilfordii. Lineage (NCBI taxonomy): Eukaryota > Viridiplantae > Streptophyta > Magnoliopsida > Gentianales > Apocynaceae > Cynanchum > Cynanchum wilfordii. Next base: position 24,989 of record JAHSUH010005481.1, on the reverse strand, counting down.
TGCATCTATTTATAGGAGTGCAATAGAGTTGAAAAGAGGTAAAATTTCCATGTGGGACATTGAATTGCGCCAAAATTGCCTTGAACACGCCCGTGTCGCGTGTCTCCAACACGGCCCACAAGGCGGGAGAACATGCCCGTGCTGGATCATCACCGGCCAACACACAGAAGAACCGCCCGTGCTAGATCAACACGGCCAGCAACACGAGGAACACGCCGCCCATGGCTCAACACGGCCAGCAACAAGGATTGGAACACGCCCGTTTCCGGTTTTTTTTTTTCCAAAAATTGCACTTCTAGTCCCTGATTTCTTCCTTTCTTCAATTTTGGTCCCTGAAACCTCCGAAATCAAAAAAACAAAAAGAATTTGCGTAATTTCCATTCAATTAAATCCAATTAAATCCAATTAACTCCATAATTAACTCTAATTGAACACAATTAATGTATAAAAACACGATATAAAATCGAGTTATCACGCTTCTTTATTGTCATTAAGCTGGGACTTTTCCTCCTCGTAAAGACTTTATGTTCAATTTTCTCGAACAATTCCTTGTAAAATCTCAACTTCTCTATTTAGTTTGAATGATGTTTCACCCTCATTCATTACTTCACAAGCTACCATAGTGAGACTTGTTTATAACGAAGGAGTTTCTCCAATAGCTTTAAAACATCCCGAAAATGTTCTCAAAGGTGAATATAATAACATTGTATCCTCAAGTTGAAATTCCTCTAAATTGTCCATCATGCCAAATCCTATTTTTCCATTTAAAGTTCATTGAATTTCCATATTCATTCAATTTTGGGATTCTATCCAATGTACACAAAATGCTTTATAATTCAACAAGTGAGTGCAGGGTGATTAGTGTACATAATAGTGTTGGACAAGACCAAATATATCAAATGTATAAACAACAACTAGCATAGTATATCATTTGGAATTTCATAGCATACCTTTGTCCTCAAACAACTCCTACTGCATATTTACTAACATAACATATCATATAGCAAATTTCAATCTGGGGATATTATAATGAGTGCAGTAGTGAAAGAATTCCTTTAATAAAATTCATGCAAAAATGTCTTATCAAACACAAAAGGAATAACTTTTCCAGTTAAGCATATGCGTTGTTTTCATGCATCTTTAAAACATAGATTCCAGATTTCACAAGCAATGCATGTATACAAAACACATGAAATCATCTATTAACTCCGTTATCATGTTAAGAATATAATATAGCTATAACAGCTATTCAGAAAACATTAGAACATGTATGAGTGCAAAGGCTAGGATTGATACCCGGATTGTCAGTAATTGTATGCAAAAGCTCTCTTGTACCTCTTTTAGTGCATCCAGAATAAATCCCTTTTGTTCCTTATTTAGAATTGCAATTATAATCAAGGAAGTTCTTACCTTCATATTAGGAATCCATAGTAGAAATGGGTTGGCCAGCCCTTTCGGTTTCAATTCAAGTGGATCCTCGCACGATGAAGTCAAAAATATTTTTTTAGATTTTTATAAGTTTTTTAGAATATTTAATTTTTATGGGTTTTTTAAATTTTATGAAAGCTCTATGGATGATATCCGGAATAACTCCTAGTATGATTCCGGAACGTATTTTCTAAAATTTAGATATTCCTATCTTTAATTAAATTTAGATAATCTAAAATTTAAAATTTTAGGAAATCCTATACTTAGGAGGATCGAGTTTACTTTCCTTAATCAAATTATGTCATAAAGAATAATTACTACCAGTTATCAAATCATAAAACTTCTAAAATTTTGATCGGGAATTCTAAAAGATTTTATGAACTTTGCATCCCCGGCAACGGCGCCAAAAATCCGATGTGAATTTTGGTTACTATTTTTTTAGCATAGATTATGATTGAGATTAATTCAAGCAAAACAAATAGGTTGTCACATAAATAACCAAAATCTAAGGCGGGGTACCTATCGTATGCAGATAGTAACATGGAAGCATCAATGATTTTAAATTTATAAAATATTGTATATACCCAAAGACGTTGACAACGGTTATAAGCAATTATTAAATATGACAAGAATTTATTAACAAAAGTTAACCCTAGGATAAGAATCAATTCATGAGATTGTTGCTAGAACATAAATAAAATTGAAACAGATATGGTTTAGGATTCTTATTCAGTTTGATGATTCAATTAGAATGACCATATTCGAAGATGTAGCTTTAAGCAAATCTAAGGCAATTGTGATTAATATTAACTTTACAACCGTACCCGAGTTATCTAATGTGATTACCTCAATACGGGTCATTGCAAGTAATTTAAACCTTTGTAGATTAATTATTAAGTCGTGAATTTAATAAGTTAATCATAAGATTTGCATTGATTACTAACTTGAGAGCATTAGGCTGCCTAACCTCATTATGGTCGATGCAAGTTATTACACTTAACTCAGGTATTCATTAATTCTCCTATGGTCGGGTCTCCTTAACAAACCGTCAATTAATTAATTATTCCAATTATATGCTTAACTAGATGCAAACCAATATGTCATGGCATAAATTGAATAAGAAACTAAGTTGAAAGCATAAAGCAATAATAATCACAATGATAATCACAAACAAGATCCTTCCCCGGAAATTAATAAAAGCTCTAATTGTATCATTAATAATAAAAGAATCTAATGAGACAGAGATATAGTAAGTAAAAAATGAAAAAATAATAGACTTGAGAAGAGGGAAAAGAAAATTTTCCGTTTGGTTGTCACTACTTCGACGGCGGGACTTGACCTCCAATTCTTCTCGAACCCTACTAGCCTTCCTCCTTGTCTTGCCCACGAAATCTTCTAGAATCACACCTCTCAACTAAGCTATAGCGCTCCTTATGGTCGAGGCTCAAACCCTAAGCTAAGAAGAAAAATATAATAACTAGAAAATATTTAACTATGAGGGTAATTTCCGAGAATCCACGGGAGTGGAGACTCGAAATCCCTCAAATTCTCTGCAATCTGCACTCTTTGGTGGGTTGGTGGTTGATGGCAAAGGCTTGGCTGCTGCCTCCATTTATAGGAGTAGAAAAGGAGCTGAAAACAGAAATTTTCCAATGTGGGACATTTACTAGGCCATAGCGGCACGGTACAGCGCCCGTCGCGGCACGGTGTCGCGGGCGTTGTGGCACGACACTTGAATGGCACAGTGTTGCGCGTGTGTGGAACCATGTTGCACGCGTTACTCTTAAATTGCAATTTAGTCCTTGATTTCTTCCTTTCTTCAATTTTGGTCCCTGAAACTTCTGAAATCGAAAACAGAAAGAATTTGCGTAATTCCAATTCAATTAAGTCCAATTAACTTCATAATTAACTCGAATTGAACACAATTAATGTATAAAAATACGATATAAAATCGAGTTATCAAAGAACATCCCTCCAATAGTGCGATAGAACATGCTTTACTCAAAGTTACTCCATCAAGCTCTAAAGAATATTTTTTTGTGCAAACATCTTTAAGAAATTTAGCATACTTTGGCACACCATTAATCAATTCAAGTATGGAAAATTCAAGGAAATTCTTTTAAGAGAATTGAAGAAATGATTGAAAGTCTCCCTTTCTTTTTCTTCCTTAGAAATGATTGAAGAATTTATAGGAGCATTTTATTCTGTGCCGATATTTCAACTCTTTTTCTTCCAAGCTGCAAGATCAATTTACTCAAATCTCTTCCCAAGTCCCTTCAAAAATAGATTATAAAGAAAATAAAAGAGAATACTGGAAAAATAATTAAAGAGAGTGAGACTAATATGGAGTAAAAGATAGAGAAAGTAAGAAATTATTTGCAAAACAAATCTCGATGAACAATTTTAAAGAAAAGAAATTGAGACAAAGATAATGCATGATGTCGGGTAAAATAGAAAACAGAGGAAAATGCATGGAAAATGAAATTTTCAGTTCTGGAATTTGTACAAAACAGAGCAAGTACAGAGTTATACATATGTTAGTTACTGAAATTTTCTGGAAAACAGAGGAAATTGCAAACTGAAATTACATAATGAACAGGGCAGTTTGCATACTGAAATTGCTGGAAAAATTACAACAGGGGCAGTAAGGTAGCTTGCTGGAATTTTACATAAAAACAGTAAAAACAGAACAAAACAAAGCATGCAATAAACTACTGGATTAAATACAAGGCAGCAGTGATGTAAATAAAAACTGCCACTGCACTGTCCGAAAAATCATTGAAATGCAGTGTACAAATATATATTTAGATTAATACAACTAGCTACTGGAAATGAAAAAAAATAGAACAAAGTGATACATGCAATAAACTTCTAAATTGACCATGCCAATTGTCTAATGAACTAAATGAAATGAAATGGAAAATATATTCATACAAACTTTATGTTGTTACGTGGAGAGCAAAAGAAATGCAACTACAAACAACTGACAAATCTATATGCCATTATTGCAATACCATGAAAAAAGTAGTTAAATAAAGTATATGTAATAAATGTATTTGTCCTTTTGCGAAAACAAAACATGAAGCAAACTGGAGTGCAAATACAAACTGGGCAAATTTCTTACCGATAACGCTAAATTTGATAATGTTTTTGAAGGGTAATTGTGCATAATTGTTAAGGTTTAATAGAGTAAATTGAGATAAATTTGTCAATTGTGTACTGAATTGTGATAATTCTGTTTTCGGGAAGTTTGTGGAGCTAATTGATCAAAAGAGCGAAGTTCGGGGACTAAATATGCAATTTCCGGAAAGATATACACATCCAGTCAGGAACACGCGCTCGACCAAGAACACGGCCGAAAGAAGGATCAACACGCCCTTCCAAGCTATAGAACACGAGCTCGAGTACATGAACATGCCCAGAAAGAAGGAGGAACACACGGCCGGAAGAACACGTGCTCGGTGATAAACCCATCACCGAGCCCGTGTTGCTTATACCACCGAGCCCGTGTTGATGCACTGTTCCGAGTTTTTAGAGAATTCTTTGTAAAATGACTAATTTACCCCTGTTTTCAGTTATCTATAAATATTGGGATTTCCAGCAGTTGTTTAGGCTGGCTAGTATTTGGAAGGGTTATGCTATCAAAGTAATTTTGTAATTTTTGTTTAGGGTTTTGAATTATATCTACACTTTGCTATTTTCTATACTTTGAGATCTCTTTCACTTGTTGTAAGTTGTAAGAATCTCTTGTGAGTCTTTGTGTGAAGTTGCCTCAAATCGTAAGGAATTTCCTAGAAGTTTTGCAAGAGAGGAATCAACTCCATCAACTTGAAGATTTGAAGAAGAACAAGAAGTTTGACAAAGAGGAGGTTGAAGAGGTTACTCTTCGTCTTTTATTTGTTAGAATTACTATCTTGTAATTAGAGACCAACCCTAGGAACTCTTCTCTCTACATTTCTTTTAGGTAGAAATGGTTGGTATTATTCTACAATTACTTTGGGCAAATTATGGTTTTCATGGATAATTGTTGTAGTGTTATTAATTTGAATTGCAATTTCATTCATAGCTTTGAATCTGAATTTTATCTTGAGTATTGAGCTTTGATTTGAGGTTGTAGTTCCGGATTAACACTAATTGTTAGGCCGGAACTAGGACAACAATTAGTGCCAAGTTGATTCGATTAGATTTCCTTTTGATGGACCGGAACTAGGATGATTGATGGGAGATTTGATCTTGTCAACATTGAAGTGTTCTTAAATCAATGAATTTCTTGCAACGAATTGTATTGAAGAAGTTCATCCTTAGACTTGAATATTGGTGAGATTATGATAGTTAATTCATGATTAATCTTGCCCCTAGTAGTTTGTATCCTTCATTTCTCCTATTATTTCTTATGAGTTTCTACCTTCCATTACTTGCTTGATCCTCTACTTTACATAGTCATTTACTTTGCTTTCTAGTATTTAGAATTTCAATCTTATCATTCTTGATAAAGGTTGGATTACTTGATGAATGATTCATACTTCCAAATTATATTCATAATTGATTTAATTATATTTTCCACTCTAGAATTTAATTGACGTCTTGGGGAAAACGATTTTATAAATATTAAAATCTGAATACTACCTTTATTTACTAAACTATTTTGATAGGTGCTCTGCCTAGTTGAGTTTATTTTATTAGTGACAATCTTATTTTAATCTTGAGAATTCCTATTATTTTTAGTATTATTTATTCAATTATTTATATTATTTTTATATATATAACTCACACATCGATTTTTGGCGCCGTTGTCGGGGATATCTATTATTTAGTTTCGTGATATTTTTCCTCTTAATTCGTTGTAATTTTTGGGAAAAATTTTCATCAACGGTGTGAATCATATAATGGATCAATTATGTTATGATTTGTTATATGGAATCAATCTCAAGTAACTTTGATTTTTCTTGTCTATTTCTAGAAGTATCTTTGATATTCTTAATAGATCATTGGATATTTTGATTTTGTTTAGATTGATTTGATTTGTTAGTTAAATTTCATTTTTCATATTTTTGTAGTTTAATTTTCAGATTTTATTTGATTTTGCTATTCTTGTTCTTAGAATTTCTTGCTCTTATTTTAGTAGTTTTCTTATGTTACTTGTATTTTGTTTCTCTTGCTTTCATATTAATTCGCTTTTCTTAGAAATTTTCTTGCTTAGATTATAGATTTTTGGATTTGGATCTTAGGTTAGATGATTTAGTATCTTGATTTTTAGGTTTATATAGTGTTTTGGTTAGTTTAGATCCCTTAGATAAACTTTTACTTAGAAATTTTGGTTAGATATAGCTTAGATATTTTGGATTTAGGTTAACTTTAGTTGATCTTGATTAGATAGCTTAGTTAGTTTAGTACCTTAGATTAGGTTAGCTTTCGATTCTTTAGGTTCTTATTCTTTAGATTAACTTAGATCTTTAGTTTAATATCTTAGTTTGATCTTTAGTTTAGAATTTTAGATCTAATTGTTTCTCCTACTTTCTAACTTGACATAGTTTGTTCTAATATTTCTAACTTTTTCTAATTAGATTCTTAGGTATGGTTAGTATAAGATCTAACTAGTTTTCTAACTTGATTCTTTCTTCGATTGATTTCTATTTCATAGTTCTTAGATGTATTTTCATGCTTTCGTTTCACGATTTTTGATAGTTGTTATAGATATTATCTTGATTTTTATGTATTATGTTAGAATAGTTTAATTTACTTTTCTTCTTAACCTTAGTTTCATTACTTGTCATTTACTTGTTTTGGATTTTCTCTAATTGTCTTACATTTCTTAGTTAGTATTACATTTTCATATCATTTTATCTTCATTCCTTTATTTTCTTTAAGTACTTTCTAGTTTAGTTAGTATTCTAATAATGTCTTTAATTCATGAATATTATTATCTAGATACTTACTTTTGCTAGGCATTGATGTTAGATGTTCTCATATTTTCTACCTTTTATTTGTTAGCCTTAATATGTGCTTAATATTAATTTAGGTATGGCTTTGCATTAGATTTCTTTCTTTGCATTTATTGTTAGATTTTCCATGAGTAGGTTTTCAATGAATGGTCACTTATGTTACTATTAGTCCTGGCATTTTTAGGATTTTATTTAGTATTCTTTGAGTTCTTTAGGTAATAGTATAGTATAATTCTTTCTATTGAATGGGTAACATTCTTAGAAATTAATTCTAAGAAATGCTGTTTTAGTGACTAGTGTGTGTTTTGAGTGAGTAAACATATAGTATCATATAAAGCAAATAATCTCACAAAACATTGTCACAAAATCAAACACAAATAAGGCAGAGTACCTATCGCATGTAGATAGTAACACGGGAGTACCACGATTTTAAATTTATAAATATCGTATCCACAGAAGCGTTGGTGACAAATTGGTTAGCTTCTATCAATTATGACAATCTTTAAAGTTCAGGGAATTAGTCCTATGTGTCCATTCAATTCAAATATGTTTGTTTGAAGAATAAAAACAAGAATGGAAAACAATTGACTAAGATCTCTAATGAAGTACGTATGATTAATTAAGTTGAACAATGTTCGAATGTGTAGCTTGCAAGCAGATCTAAGGCAATTATGAATTTGAATTGTCTTACTACCATACCCGAGTTATCTAGAATGATTACCTCAATATGGTGGTTGCAAGTAATCCTAAACCTTTTTAGATTAGCTATTGAGGCGTCAATTCAACAACATAATCTTAAGATTTGTATTGATTCCAAACCCGAGATTATTAGGCTTCCTAACCTCAGTATGGTTGCCACAAGTTATTAGTCCTAATTTGGAAATCTGTTAATCTCCTTTGGTGGGGACTCATTACCAAACCGTCAATTCAATTAACTATTGTAGTATCATGCATCAACCTAAGTTTCATAGCATAAACTCAATACGAGAATTAAATCGAAAGCGTAAAACAATAAGCAATTCATAATGTATATTAAAACATATCCTTTCCGGAAATATATAAATCATTAATCAATCAATCAAAATAAAGAGTATCTTAGGACACAGAATCATAACATATAAAGGAAAAGTAATACAAGAACGAAAAGAAAATGAAAGAGAAAGTTGTCGTGTTGCTCTCACTGCTTCCACGGATTAGCTTAATCCTCCAGACCTCGCCGAGACTTGTACTCCGGATCCTTATCTCGCTCTAAAGATCTTCAACTATCACTCCCCTCAACTAAACTATAGGGTATCCCTTATGGTGGAGGCTCAACCCTACACTTGAGAAGAAAGAAAAATGAAAACTAAAAACTCTACTGGAGCTTATCACGAAATTCCTATTGACTAGGAACTCGGGAATGCTCCTATTCCGAGTGATTCCGGTGTGCTTCAACAACTGGGGGAGTGCATCTATTTATAGGAGTAGAAAAGGGGCTGAAAAGAGTGAAAATTCGATGTGGGACGCCAAATCTGCCTTCAACACGGGCTGCAACACGGGCAGGAACACGCCCGTGTTGATCTTTTTTTTCCAAAACTTACACTTTTAGTCTTTGATTTCTTCCTTTCTTCAATTTTGGTCCCTGAAAAAAAGAGCAAATTTGCGTAATTTCCATTTAATTAATTCCAATTAACTCCATAATTAACTCGAATTGAACACTAATTAATGTATAAAAACACGATATAAAATCGAGTTATCGGTGACCAACATTTCATTCCAGTAGTTTTATTCCATTTCCATCTTCAATTCTTAGATTATTATTCCAGTAGCTTTGATCGATTTGTATGTCTTGCTTTTTTGTGCATGTTATTTAGTAGACTTGCATGAATTTGCATGTTTTGTTTTGTGCTTACATGAACTTGTTGTTCTTTGTTTTCTTTTACTTAGCATATGATGTAGTTGTTTTGATGGTTTTACCAAACTGCATATTACTTTGTAGTAGTACAATTTGTATAACTTTTACTTAAGTATAGTTTGCATGGTGATTTAGGTAAATATTATTACATGGATTTTTCCTTAATTACCTTTTGCATTCCAGTAGTTAGATTTAGGTTACTATGTTCTAATAAGTTAGTACTGCATTCTTTGTTTTTATAATATGCATTTGCATGCTTTTGCATGGCTTATATATTTATGTGGGTATTATTAATTGCAACTTGATTTTCCAGTAGTTCTTTTTGCATGTACTTTACTATAGGAATAGATGTATATATATTATGTATTTCCATTTCCAGTAGGTAGAATACGTTCTTTATTCTTTATGATTTTGCATGGTTAATTTAGTTAGCAATTGCATGATATTTCTTGTCTTTACTACAATTTCCAGTAGGGTAGTATTTAGTTTCTTTTCAATTTCATAGAGTTGCAATGGTGATATATAGATACATTAGTTATATATAATCTCTTATCTTTTGTTTTCCAATTCCAGTAGCTTAATGAGTTACTTTTGTATACTGTTTTTGGAGTAAATTTTCGGGCAGTCCAGCAGCATTTTGTATGCCTTACTGCTGCTGAATATTAAATCCAGTAGTTTTTGTGTGTTTTGTTTTGTTTTGTTTTTGGTGTAAAATTCCAGCAAGCATTCTTACTGCCCCTGCTGCATTTTCTTTCTAGTATTTGCAGTATGCAAACTGCCCTGTTCACTATGAAAATTCCAGTATGTAATTTCCTCTGTTTTGCAGAGAAATCCAGTAGCTATAATGGTTAATTCCTCAGTTTTATACAAATTCCAGTAGCTAATTTATGTACAACTCTGTACAAATCATCAACTCTTCTCTCTACATTTCTTTTAGGTAGAAGTGGTTGGTATTATTCTACAATTACTTTGGGCAAATTATGGTTTTCATGGATGATTGTTGTAGTGTTATTAATTTGAATTGCAATTTCATTCATAGCTTTAAATCTGAATTTTATCTTGAGTATTGAGCTTTGATTTGAGGTTGTAGTTCCGGATTAACACTAATTGTTAGGCCGGGCTAGGACAACAATTAGTGCCAAGTTGATTCGATTAGATATCCTTTTGATGGACCGAATTAGGACGATTGATGGGAGATTTGATCTTGTCAACATTCAAGTGTTCTTAAATCAATGAGTTTCTTGCCACAAATCGTATGGAAGAAATTCTACTCTAGACTTGAATATTGGTGAGATTATGATAGTTATTTCATGATTAATCTTGCCCCTAGTAGTTTGTATCCTTCATTTCTCCTATTATTTCTTATGAGTTTCTACCTTCCATTACTTGCTTGATTTTATACTTTGCTTTATTTTGCTTTGCTTTCTAGGATTTAGAAATCAATCCTATCATTCTTGATATTGGTTGGTTTACTTGTTGAATGATCCTTATTCACAAATTATATTCATAATTGATTTAATTATATTTTCCACACTAGAATTTAATAGACGTCTTGGGAAAACGATTTTATAAATATTAAAATCTGAATACTACCTTTATTTACTAAACTATTTCGATAGGTGCTCTGCCTAGTTGAGTTTATTTTATTAGTGACAATCCTATTTTAATCTTGAGAATTCCTATTATTTTTAGTATTATTTATTCAATTATTTATATTATTTTTATATATATAACTCACACATCACTTACTGAAACATCTAATGTATCTCTTCATACTAAATGCCATGCAAAATCAAAAAGAACAAAGAATATGCACTACCTACTGGAGATAAGAGTACGTTATATATATCAATTCATATAGTAAATCCATGCAAAAAGTAATGAATTCATTTATTGATTCAAAGCTATAAAATCAATCATACTAATAACCAAAATACCAAGCAGTCTACTAACTAGATCCATACAAAATGAAATGAAATACACTCATCTATCTATGTATTATTATTAAAAAGACCAAAAACATGCAAAGCATATCATGCAAAATATGAAGCTATGCTAACTAATTGAAATGTAAGACATAAGATATACCATAAATGATGAGGTCATGAAAACTATGAGATATGAGATATAACATTAAGGTTTTTTATTCTAACCTATTTAACCAAATGCAACGAAAAAGAAATTGAAGCTACAAATCTATACTAACTATACAAAGGCAGAATATGCAAATCAAAGTATTTAAACATTTTTCAACCAAAATACAGCACACTAACTACAAAGAAAAGTAGAATTAAAACAAATGTTGGTCACTAAAATTAATATTTCTTAGAATTAATTTCTAAGAATGTTACCTTATTCGAAAACTAGACTAACATAACATCTAAGAAAATTAAACATAATTAAATAGTAACCTAAAGGTATAATTCTAATGAAAAAGTAGTGGTGACCATTCATTGAAGACAAATCTATGCAAATTAAAACTAAGTCCTAAAGATGCAAAACAATAGAGCTAGATGCAAACCATACCTAAATTCATATCAAGCACAAAATACGGCTAACAAAAAAAAAGTAGAAAGTATGAAAACATCTAACATAAATATCTAACAAAGGTAAGTATCTAGGTAATAATCTCCATTAATTGAAGACATTACTAGAAAACTAACTTCTAAACTAGAATGGAAACTAAAGTAAAAACTAACTAAGAATAGAATGGACATGATAATAGAAATACAAGAGAATGAGATATTAACTAAGAAAATAAGATTCAAAGAATATAGACTAAGAAAAGAATAGAATCAAAATATTATCCACCTACTAAAGCAAGAAAATTAACTAGAAACAAAAGGTAAACAAACGAACCTAAAGCAAGTGATGATCTAACTAAAAATCATAAAAAGCTATCTAAATCAAAGTCAAGTAAGTAAGTAAACAATTAGGTAATGTCAAAGCAAGTAGGAAAAATTAGAAAGAACCTTAAACTAACCATACTTAGAATCTAATTAAAACAAGTTAGAAGGATTAGAACAAACTATGTCAAGTTAGAAAATAGGAAAACAATTAGATCTAAATTCTAAACTAAGGATTAAACTAAGATATTAAACTAAAGATCTAAGTTAATCCAAAGAATAAGAACCGAAAGCTAACCTAATCTAAGGCATGAAAATACTAAACTAACTATCCTAAGAAACTAGAGTTCACCTAAATTCCAAAATATCTAAGCTATATCTAACCAAAATTTCTAAGTAAAGGTTTACCTAAGGGATCCGAACTAACCAAACCACCAACTAAACCTAAAAATCATGATACCAAATCATCTAACCTAAGATCTAAATCCAAAAATCTATAATCTAAGTAAGAAAAATTCTAAGAACACAAATTAAAAGAAAGAAAGAGAAACAAAATTCAAGTAACATAAGAAAGCTACTAAAATAAGAGCAAGAAAAATCATAGAATCAAAGTTAAGCTACTCAACTAAAAAATAAATAAATAAAAATAAGAAACAACTAATCAAATGAAAACAAAATCAATCAATCAAATATCCAAGATCTATCAAGAAGATCAAAGATACTTCAAGAAATAGACAAGAAAAATAAAAGATACTTAAGATTGATTTCATATAACAAATCATAACATAGTTGATCTATTATATAATTCACACCGTTACTATGAAAATTTTCCCAAAAATTACAAGGAATTAAGAGGCAACGACGCCAAAAATCTGATGAGTTATATTTGTATACAAAAATAGTATAAATAATTGAATAAAATAGTACTAAAAATAATAGGAATTCTCAAGATTAAAATAGAATTGTCACTTAGAAAATAAACTCAACTAGGCAGAGAACCTATCGAATAGTTTAGTAAATAAATGTAGTATTCAGATTTTAATATTTATAAAAATCATTTTCCCCAAGACGTCTATTATGAAATAGTGTGGAAAAATATAATTAGGACAATTATGAATATGATTTGGAAGTATGAATCAATCATCAAATAATCCAACCTTTATCAAGAATGATAGGATTGAATTCTAATTTCCTAGAAAGCAAATTAAAAGAAAGCAAAGTAAAGAATATGGATGAAACAATATTGAATATTGAAGAACTCACTAAATACATTAGAGAGAGTGGAGGATATACTTCACAATGAAACCAAATATCATGAATCAACTACCACAATTTCACCAAATCCAAGTCTAAGGATGGATTTCATCAATACGTGTCGTTGCAAGAAATTCATACATGGAGAACAACTCAGATATATTAGTAAGATTAGATCCCTACTAATCATCCAAGGTCCGGTCCATCAATAGGAAAATAACCAAACTAATCTAGCACTAATTGTATATCCAAGGTCCAGTAGTGTTAACCCGAACTACAAAATCGAATTAGAGCTCAACTCAAGATAAGAATTCTAATCAAAGCCATAATTGAAATTGCAATTCAAGCTAATAAAATCATAACAATCAACTCATAATAGATCAATCTCAAAGTGAAGATGTAACATGAAACCAACCACTTCTACCCTAAAGAAATGTAGAAGAAGAGAGTTCCTATTGGGTTGGTAAACTAGATTACAAGAAATATCATCAAAATTAATAGAAGAATGTAAGAAAATAATTCCATAACCAGTTGTCAATTAACACCGAAAAGATCTCTTCACTTCAACTCTTCTCTTGAATCCTCTTCTTGCACTTTGAACTTTGAATGATTGAAGTAGATCAAAACACCTATTGAATAGATTGCACAATTCTCCTTACGTGTCGAGGCAGCCTTACACAAACTATCTAGAGACACTTATCACTACAATAATCTAGGGATTTCTCTAAGTGAAAATAGAACAACAAATTGATAGAAAATTCCCTAAATTCTATACCAAAATATATGAAATTCAAGTACAACCCAATATGAAATTCAATATCTAAACAATGTGATAATCAAGCCAATCTGAATTATGCTAAAAATCCTATTATTTATAGATAACTAAGAACAGGGGTAAAATTGTCATTTTACAGAGAAAACAGTGATTCGGGCTCTCACTACGGGCGTGGCCCCTTCCATTCCCTACGGGCGTAGGGAATGCCGTTATGTTTTGCGGTCATGGTGATCCAGAGTGCAACGGACGTAGAGTAGGGCGGTTACTCTATACGGGCGTATTGCATCAAAGGGCAACGGGCGTATAGTAGGTGGTTATTTTCTAAGGGCGTAGATATTCTTCCAGGGGCGTAACATAATTCCAGAATATTACACTTTTACCTCTAAATTTATCTTTTTCAGCAAATTCACCCCGGAAGTCACCTGAAATGTAAAATGCACAATTAAACCCATAATCAATCAATTTATCTCAATTTAATACAATAAAACTCACAAATCATGCACAATTAATATCCCAAACCTGATCATATTTGATGTTATCAATGATCCATATAACCAAGGCGAAAACTAATTATCTTGTTTTCATAGTTGTATGTCGAATAAAATTCGAAAATCAACTCAAAGCATAGATAGGCTCATCTATCGTAAAAACGCACGCATAAGGACGGATGGGCATCATTCTCCTTATATCACTCTCTATTCCTAACGAGAAAGCAGCCCGCAATCAATCCTATGACCTTGTGCCACTTGTCGATCTAAAAGTGTTTCATACCTCTCTTCATACTCTTTCTCAACCTCTGAGAACGTAAGACAAGGATGTCTATCTCTAGTATGAGTAAAACTTCTTGTGACATATTTATTGTCCTTATCCATATTAGGTAATTCCACTTTCCTCTTTGCCTTAGCCTTGCGAAGTAGCTGCTCTGGGTTGTCAAACATATCTCTTAACTTACTTGTAGTAGTCCGAGTCATCTTCCTATTAAAAGCAAAGAATAAGAGTTAGTAATAAAATTTCCAAGACTTTAGAGTTTTAGGGTTTTAAGAATATTTAGATTTTTATAGATTTTAAGATATTTATGATTTTTATGGGTTTTTTTTTAAAAAAAAAAAAATTTATGAAAGCTCTCTAGATGATCTCTAGAATAACTCCTAGTATGATTTTAGAATATATTTTCTAAAATTTAGATATTCCTATACTTAGGAGGATCGAGTTTACTTTCCTTAATCAAATTATTTCATAAAGAATAATTACTACCGTTATCAAATCATAAAACTTCTAAAATTTTGATCGGGAATTCTAAATATTTCATGAATTTTGCATCACCGGCAACGACGCCAAAAATTTGATGTGAATTTTGGTTACTATATTTTTAGCATAGATGATGATTAATATTAATTCAAGGAAAACAAATAGGTTGTCACTTAAATAACCAAAATCTAAGGCAAAGTACCTATCGTATGCAGATAGTAACATGGAAGCATCAACGATTTTACATTTATAATATCGTATAGACCTAAAGACATTGCAAAACAGTTATAAACAATTATTAAATATGACAAGAATTTATTAACAAAATTTAACCCTAGGATAAGAATCAATTCATGAGTTTGTTGCTAAAACATAAATAGAATTGAAACGGATATGGTCTAGGATTCTTATTCGATTCGATGATTCAATTAAGATGATCTATATTCGAAGATATAACTTTAAGCAGATCTAAGGCAATTATGATTAATATTAACTTTACTACCGTACCTGAGTTATCTAAGATAATTACCTCAATATGGGGGTTGCAAGTAATCCTAAATCTTTTTAGATTAATTATTAAGGCGTCAATTTAATAAAGTAATCTTACGATTTGCATTGATTATTAACTCAAGATTATTAGGCTGCCTAACCTCAATATGGGGGTTGCAAGTTATTACACCTAATCCGACAATTCATTAAATCTCCTATGGGGAGGTCTCAATAACAAACTGTCAAAATAACAAATTATTCCAAATAAATACTCAACTAGATGTAACCCTAACCCTAAGTAAAGTTGAAAGCATAAAGCAATAATAATCACAATGATAATCACAAATAGTATCCTTCCCGGGAAATTAAAATAAATAACTCTAATTGTATCATTAATAATAAAAGAATCCCACGAGACAGAGTTGAAGTTAATAAAAGATGAAAAATAATAAAACCGAGAAGAGGGAAAAGAAAAGTTGTCGTTTGGTCGTCACTAATTCGACGGCGGGACTTGAACTCCGATTCTTCCCGAATCTTACTAGCCTTCCGATGTGAGTTATATATATATATAAATAATATAAATAATCGAATAAATAATACTAAAAATAATAGGAATTCTCAAGATTAAAATAGGATTGTCACTAATAAAATAAACTCAACTAGGTAGAGCACCTATCAAAATAGTTTAGTAAATAAGGTAGTATTCGGATTTTAATATTTATAAAATCGTTTTCCCCAAGACGTCTATTAAATTCTAGTGTGGAAAATATAATTAAATCAATTATGAATATGATTTGGAAGTATGAATCATTCATCAAGTAATCCACCCTTTATCAAGAATGATAAGATTGAATTCTAAATCCTAGAAAGCAAAGTAAATGAACAAAGTGAAGTAAAGTATCAAGCAAGTAATGGAAGGTAGAAACTCATAAGAAACATTAGGAGAAATGAAGGATACAAACTACTAGGGGCAAGATTAATCATGAATTAACTATCATAATCTCACCAATATTCAAGTCGAAGGAAGAACTTCTTCAATACAATTCGTTGCAAGAAATTCATTGATTTAAGAACACTTCAATGTTGACAAGATCAAATCTCCCATCAATCATCCTAGTTCCGGTCCATCAAAAGGAAATCTAATCGAATCAACTTAGCACTAATTGTTGTCCTAGTTCTAGCCTAACAATGAGTGTTAATCTGGAACTACAACCTCAAATCAAAGCTCAATACTCAAGATAAAATTCAGATTCAAAGCTATGAATGAAATTTCAATTCAAATTAATAACACTACAACAATCATCCATGAAAACCATAATTTTCCCAAAGTAATTGTAGAATAATACCAACCATTTCTACCTAAAAGAAATGTAGAGAGAAGAGTTCCTAGGGTTGGTCTCTAATTACAAGATAGAAATTATAACAAATAAAAGAAGAAGAGTAACCTCTTCAACTCCCTCTTTGTCAAAATTCTTGTTCTTCTTCAAATCTTCAAGTTGATGGAGTTGATTCCTCTCTTGCAAAACTTCAAGGAAATTCCTTACGATTCGAGGCAATTTCACACAAAGACTCACAAGAGATTCTTACAACTTACAACAAGTGAAAGAGATCTCAAAGTATAGAAAATAGCAAAGTGTAGATCAAATTCAAAACCCTAAAACAAGAATTACAAAATTACTTTGATAGCATAACCCTTCCAAAATGTAGCCAGCCTAAACACTGCTAGAAATCCTAATATTTATAAATAACCGAAAATAGGGGTAATTTAGTCATTTTACAAGGAAAAACAGTGATTCCGGTTAGACTACGGGTGTTGCCCTTTATTCTATACGGGCGTATCAAGGTAGTTATCTCTACGGGCGTAGCCTCCTTCAGTCTTTACGGGCGTAGCAAGGTAGTTAAGGGCAACGGGCGTAGAGCTTAAAGGGCAACGGGCATAGGAGATGCAGTTACTTTCTATGGGCGTAGTCCTTCTGCTAAGGGCGTAGCCAATCTTATGGAAAATTGCATTTTGCACCCTTAATTTGTCTTTTTACTTCAATTTCGCCCAGAACTAACCCGAAACAGAATATTTGCAATTAAACCCAAATTCAACCAATTTATCTCAATTTAATACAATAATCCTCAACAATTATGCATAATTATCCTTCCAACACATTATCAAATTTATGGTTATCACCTTCCTCCTTGTCTTGCTCACGAGATCTTCTAGTAACCTACCTCTCAACTAAGCTATAGAGCTCTTCTTATGGTGGAGGCTCAAACCCTAAAGCTAAGAAGAAAAATATAAAACTAGAAAATATTTAACTACGAGGGAAATTTCCGAGAATCTATGGAAGTAGAAACTCAAAATTCCTCGAATTCTCTGCAACTCCGAGCACTCGGAGAGTTGGTGGTGTCTGGAAAAGCTAGACTTCCGCCTCTATTTATAGGAGTAGAAGTATAGTTTGAGCGAATTGAAAGACCAAAATTTTAGGATCTGGGACCCTAGTACGGCCGTATTGACACTACGGTCGTACTCCATTCAGTATGGTCGTACTGAAATTTAGTCCCTCATTTCTTCATTTCTTCAATTTCAATCCTGAAACTTCCAAAAAATGAAAATAGAACAAATTTGCATAATTTCCAGTCAATTAAATCCAATTAAACTCTAAATTAAACATAATTACCCTTTAAAAACACGATATAAATTCGACATATCAATTACCTCAATATGGTGGTTACATGTAATCCTAAACCTTTTTAGATTAGTTATTAAGGTGTCAATTTAACAACATAATCTAAAGATTTGCATTGATTCCAAACTCGAGATTATTAAGCTGTCTAACCTCAGTATGGTGGCTACAAGTTATTAGTCCTAATCTGGAAATCTATTAAATCTCTTATGGTGGGGACTCATTAACAAACCGTCAATTCAATTAACTATTGTAGTATCATGCATAAACCTAAGTTTCATAGCAAAAACTCAATACGAGAATCAAATCGAAAGCGTAAAACAATAAGCAATTCACAATGTATATTAAAACGTATCCTTTCCGAAAATATATAAATCAATAATCAATCAATCTGATAAAGAGTATCTTAGGAGACAGAATCATAACATATAAAGGAAAAGTAACACAAGAATGAAAAGAAAAGGAAAGAGAAAGTTGTCGTTTTGCTCTCACAGCTTCCACGGGCTGGCTTAATCCTCCGGATCTCGTCGAGACTTGTATTCCGGACCCTTATCTAGCCCTAAAGTTCTTTGGAAATCACTCCTCTCAACTAAACTATAAGGTATCCCTTATGGTGGAGGCTCAACCCTACACTCGAGAAGAAAGAAAACGAAAAACCGAAAAACTACGAGAACTCCTTAAATCTAACGTTGGCACTCGAGTTCTCGTTGTTCCGAATGATTCCGATCTGCCAAAAAGTTGGAATGGGTGCCTCTATTTATAGGGATGGGGGCTTTCTAGACCTTTTGAGGTGAAAAATTTCAAAAATCGCGCATTTGGACGGCACTACGCCCGTAGTAGATCCTATTTCCACGGACTACGGTCGTTGAGGTCACTACGCCCGTAGTAGATCCTCTTTTCACGGCCGTAGTGAAATTATTCAAAAATTGCATTTTAGCCCCTTGTTTTTTCCAATTTTACAATTTAGTCCCCAAAACTTTTCCGAAACCAAAATTATGTAATTAGATGTCATAAACAACTAATTTCAACCAATTAATACCATAATTAACTTAAATTGAACATAATTAATGTATAAAAACATGATACAAAATCGAGTTATCAATCAATAATAATAAAAGTAAAATAAAGAGAAAAAATATAAAATATTTATTGATGTATAAAAATATAAAATAGGGTAAATTATCCCGGTAACACCTCAACTTTTCGGGATTCCGAGTTTTGCACCTAAACATTTTTTTTCCAGCTTTTGCACTCCAACTAAAAAAAAATCGCCTAATTCGCACCTCCGTCCAAAAATTCCGTCCAAACTCCAAATCCATCAATTTCTCAGGGGCATTTCTGTCTTTTTATATTTAGGATTTTTTAAAAAAAATTTTTTAGGGAAATTTTTTATTTATAAAGAATTATTTAATTTTTTCATTTAGTGAGATTCGAACCCCGATCGCGCGTCAAAAATAGATGTACTTTACCACTACACCTATGAATCAAATAATATTATGTTTTACAAGCATTTTATTTATTCTCTTTAAGAAGATTTTAATTTTATAAAAATGATTTAATTTTCGCAATCAACTGGATTCAATTGGATTCAATGATTTAAAAACTTCTCTCTCTCTCTCTCTTCATCACTTTCTTCTCTCTCTATCTATCTTTCCATTCTCTATTTTCCTCCAAATTTATGCGCGTCAACGCCCGATTAGCCTTGCCGGGGTTTGAAATTTTGTCTCATAGACGTTATTCCGAAATACCCAATAGGTAGGGTGTGCAATTAACCTGCTGCAATGAAGAGGTAAACCCTAATTTTTTCCCCAATGCGTTCAATCAAAAATTAGAGGAATAGAGTAGGATTGGAATGGTTATTTCCGGTAGTTGTTATTTTCACTACTGCAATTGAGTGGACATTGATAACATCAAATATGATCATGATTTGAGATATAAATTGTGCATGATTTGTGATTATAATTGTATTAAATTGAGATAAATTGATTGATTTTGGGTTTAATTGCAAATATTCTGTTTCGGGTAACTTTTGGGGCAAATTGGTGAAAAAAGATAAATTCGAAGCAAAGCGCAACATTCTGGAAATTCGCTACGCCCGTGGATGATGTCTTACGCCCGTATCTCGAGTAAACGCCCGTTTGAATTAACCGTCTTCCTTACGCCCGTGGCACTCTGGATCAAACGCCCGTAAGGAGTAACTGCTCTAAACGCCCGTATAGCATAGAGGGCTACGCCCGTAAGGATGCTCTGTCCAGAATATTTTTTATGTAAATTGACGATTTTACCCCTAGTTTAGTAGATCTATAAATACTAGAATTTTTAGCCTTAATTAGATTGGCTTGAGGATCAGATTATATTTCACATTGTTCTTAGATATTGAATATCATATTAGGTTTTCCTTCAATTTCATATATTTTTGGTAGAGACTTTGGGGAATTTCTATTACTTTGATTGAATAACTTTGATTAGATAATTCCCTAGGTTGTTTTAGTGAATAAATGTTTCTAGTTAGGTTATGAAATCTCTCCTTGGTCTATGAGGTAGAGTTTTGTGACTTGATCAAGAGGATTTTGAGCTACTTCAACCATTCAAGCTTCAAGGAACAAGAAGAGGATTCAAGAAGAAAGTTGAGGTGTAGAGATCTTTCCGGATTCAATTGACAACTTGTTTTGAATTATTTTCTTACCTTCTTCAAGTATTCTTGTTGATAATTCTTGTAATCTAGTTTACCAACCTAATAGGAACTCTCTTCTCCTACATTTCTTTAGGGTAGAAGTGGTTGGTTTCATGTTATACTTTCACTATGAGATTGATCTATTGTGAGTTGATTGTTATGATTTCATTAACTTGAATTGCAATTTCAATTATGGCTTTGATTTGATTGTTTATCTTGAGTTGAGCCCTAATTCGATCTTGTGGTTCGGGTTAACACTAATTGTTAAGCCGGACCTTGGATATACGATTAGTGCTAGGTTAGTTGGATTGTCTTCCTATTGATGTACCGGACCTTGGATGATTAGTAGGGATTTGATCTTACTAATATATTCGAGTTGTTCTTCACGTATGAATTTCTTTCAACGACACGTATTGAGGAAGTTCATCTTTAGACTCGGATTCGGTGAAATTGTAATAGTTGAATCATGATACTTGATTTTGTTGTGAAGTGTATCCTCCACTCTCTCTAATGTGTTTAGTGAGTTCTTCACATATTCAATATTACCTCATCCATGATTTTACTTTACTTGCTTTTAATTTGCTTTCTAGGATTTAGAAATCAATCTTATCATTCTTGATATTGGTTGGTTTACTTGTTGAATGATCCTTATTCACAAATCATATTCATAATTAGTTTGATTATATTTTCCACACTAGAATTTAATAGAAGTCTTAGGGAAAAACGATTTTTATAAATTTAAAATCCGAATATCACCTTATTTACTAAACTATTTCGATAGGTGCTCTGCCTAATTGAGTTATTTTATTTGTGACAAACCTATTTTAATATTAAAGATTATTATTATTTTTAGTATTATTTATTCGATTATTTATATTATTTATATTAATATTATATAACTCAAAATAACACATCAGACATGATTTTTAGTTCACTTCAATTCATAAAAAATAACCATTTTGGGAGATAGTTGTTTATATAAAAATTAGTTGTTTATATATATATATATAGATAGATAGATAGATAGATATAAACACAGGGAAAACTACTAATCGTAAGACCAAGAAAAGAGGAATGAAATAAAACGCTTAGCAAAACTAAAATTCTAGTGAACAAACCACCAGGCGCGTTGATCGGGATTCCAAGCATCAATAACATCACCATCATCCAATCCCAGATCTTTTGCGAGTCTGTAAATCTTTGATCTTCATCCCGTCGAAGGTGAAACAGAGGGTTTCGTAATTAGACCTAGTTTATCGCAATAAGCATGCACCGCCTTCCGAAGAGGAACATTTTGCCTAATCCTCATCGACGAGTCTTGTTGGCCTTCCCCCCGAATTGTTATAGTCACGCGACTTTTCTTCTCCATCATTAATAATATCGGGAGAATTCTCCACAGGAAGTTAGGTAGCCTTGTTCCTATTTGTAGTTGAGAAGAGATGCGGAGTTATGGTTGAGAATCCCGATCAAGACTTTTTTTTTTTTTTTTGTAAATGAATCCCGATCAAGACTTGTTTCCAAGATAAACCTTTCAAATTTCCATCTCATACATCTAATCCCAATGTACAAAATCAACCCAAAAAAATTATTTTTTTATAAAACAAAAATCTCTTAAAGATAATATATAAATTTATATTTGACAAGCTTAGTCCTAATTTTTTTTCATTTTTAAAGTCTTAAACTTTTTTCCCTAAGAAAATCAAGGTCCTTTTTTATAAATTTCCTCAAAATTTTTTAAAATTTAATGGTTTGTGTGGTTTATTTAATAAAAGGAAAGACTAATTAAGTCATTTTACATTAAATATATTTTTATATATATATCATTTTATCATTTCGACAATATTTTGTGAATGAGTGTTGCAACCCTTTTTTACTCTAAATTTCATGTAAAGTAACTTAATTATCGATTCTTTAATCAACTTAAATCATACAAAACATTAAAATTTAAAATTTTTTGATAAAATGTGTGCAAAAGGACCTTAATTGTCTTAAGTAAAAAAGTTTGGGACTTTAAAAGTGAAAAAAAAATATATATTTTAGGTCTAAGCTTGCCAATTTATTTGAGACCAAATTCATCAATTACTCAAATAATAATAGAAAATTTCTTCAAAATTTAATATTTGAAAGTTTTTTGTTTTACAAATTAGTAATTTTATAGAAAAGAATAATTATGTTTTATATTGAAAAGTAAAAAGGTAAGATTTTTAGAGAATTGATTATTATTATTTCATTAAGTAATATAATATTCTTTTATCTAACCAACCACAATAATAACTAAATTTTTTTCCCGGTGTGCATTCCATTAAACATAAACCCACACAAATAACTTTAAGATGTAGGTGAGATGGTAAAGACTTCTCTTGACTTTAAGTGAGGTTCATGGTTCAAAGAAAAAAAATATATAACCTACTACTTGTGGTTAAATAATATGATAATTGATAAACGATTTAATGCATTGCCATTAGATCAGGCAATACAAGGTTATCGCTACCAATACTGAAATCAAACCCAAACCACACTTCTCACTTCATAACTCTTTAAAATCTTATTAAAATACCAATAAAAATATAATATATGTAAAATTAATTAACTCTAAAAATTAATAATAATTATTTCTTATTAATTTAACAAGAATAAGCCCCTCCCCTTTTGTCCCAAGAATAAGCTTAAAGTGCTCAAAAATATATTGATTTATTTCGAGATTGAGTCAAAAGCTTTGAAACAAATTAAATTTATTATACTTTTATTTGATGGATCAGCACAAATTGAATCAACGAATCAATAAAGATTAGAACAAACATTATAAATCAAATTTTTTAACATGACCTAGTATACATGTTCATTTGAAATGCAAGAAAAGAAATGAAAAAAGAATTATCAAGTAATAAATCAAACCAAAACCACAAAATAGGTTACTTAAATCAAACCAAGTACTCAAACCCCTCTCTCTCTCTCTGGGAACTGCAATTTTACTAATGAGAATGCATTGAATTGCTAAAACTAACCCTCCAATTCTATGTTTGCATGTGAGAATGAACTTCCTCTTTTTTCCAAGAGTAATCAATGAACATATAAAAAGCTCTGTACAGCAAAACAACAAAAAGTACAATCAACTTTAAAGAATTCATGCAATTTAAGAGCACCCAGATTCTAATCCTATTAAGTTATTAAGTCTGAACATGGCAGCAAAATCCAGAACTTCTTAGCATATAATCTTCCTATCTTGATCAAAACAATACGGGGCATGTTCTTACACCTAGGATTTCACAAGTTGGATCGTGATTTTCCTAATCAAGACATTTGAACAGCATTAAACCATTTAAGGTACATTAGCAGATTCTTAAGGGTCTATGCAATTAATTCCCTCATCGAGAAAACCTAATCGGATAGAAGATGATATAGTAATTGTATCAGCCTCATCATTCAGGAAGCCAAAAGGAGGGGAAAATTTTTAATAAGAACTAAAGGCATCCTTCGTACCAGTAGCTATATCATAAGGCAAAATCATACACGCTTTAGCTATTTAGGAACAAAATGAAGACAAAAGGTTAAAAATGTAGCCATTTAAGAATAAACAGAGAGAAACGGAAGAAAGATATTCTGTTCTTTGGTTGCAGATACAACACATAACCAAAATGACATTAAGGCATACAATCAACATATGTAAGTGTTAATTGCATTTATATGAAAATTAAAAGAAAATATATCAAACAGTAACAGTTTGAGTTAATGAGACACAAAGATGATTAAGATGCCATGCCACT
>JAHSUH010005480.1:0-29497 GCA_025388415.1 Cynanchum wilfordii | reverse complement strand
CCCCACAGGGCTGCGCTGAGCTCTCTGGAGGCGTTTGGAAGGGTGATTGGCTTAGCTTGTCGTTTTTTAGACTACCAATTTCCGTCGATAGCTGCTGCAATGCTCCTTATATGAGATTTAGTGATGCACTCGTTGAGGGCTCCGATGAGGACGGGTTGGGGGATGCCAAGGCCGTCGCCCTTGAGTCTTTTGACGTTGTCTTCTTTTGCCTCTTTTTGTCGTACTTGCCCTCCTCTCGGCTTCGTTTCCGGGCCTGCGTGAACGCCTTTCTGGCGCTCAAGGAGGGCGGCCTACTGGTTATCGTCAACACGCGCACCCAGGGCTCCCGCCGCCGAAAATGGGTAGAGGAGTGGATAGCGGCGATCTCCTCGATTGGGTTCACTCGCGTCCATCAAGTGATCCGGGAGAAGATCGTGGTGCTTAGTTTTTGTAAGCAAAGCCATCCGGAGACACGGAAACGACTCAATGTTCTGAATGATCTTGAACAAGAGGGCGCAGTCTCGGATGCGGTGAATGCTCTGCGGGAGCAGCTCAATAGTTCCCCGTTTGCCCCGGATGGGCTTCATGTCATGGCAGATGAGGACATCTAAGGGAAAAATGCATGCTATTATTGCTGCTGTAGATATTCGATTTCAATACTCGAACAATCATTCTCTCCCCCCTACGAGTATCCATAGTTTCTTTTCGATATTGCATCTTTTGTCAGTCGCCTTACAGTTTTCCCTCGCTGTATCCGAAAGTGTGGAAAGTAAAGTCGCATTTCAGTACGAAGAAGGTGCTCGAATATTTAGATATACAATTCATTATGACCGTTAAATATTATAACACTATGTGGATTGAATGATAATCGTAATAACTCATAACGTATGGGTGGCGTGTAAAGGATCTCTTCTTTGAGAGATGCTATTTTACCTTCTTATCATTACTACAGCTGATTATCAAGCTAAACTCGCTTCCTCTTGTGATAAATGTGACATGAACGGGTGTCTTGCCGTTAAGGAAGAAAATTTTACATTATTGATTTACGACCAGCGTTGAAGAATGGAAATTCACATTTTTGACTTTGATGGAACGCTATTCTTCTCCCCAACACCAAACAAGGACTTTGTTCGCTCGCGGTATGGTCTGGGGGTGCCTGGGAGGCTTTACGGGACCTTGTCCTCGGGAGGATTTGGATGGTTCCAGAGCCTATCCACTTTATCTCCGCCAGCTGTCCCAACTAGCCCTGCTGAGGCTCAATGGTATATAACTCCGGTCGTAAATTGGCTTCGTGCACTTATTACGGAAAAGACTTCGTCCTGCAATACTGTATCAGATAGACGCGGTGAATATTCTAATCTTAGGAATTGTTCTCAGGAGCGCGTTGATGACGTTGACGCAGTGCAGCGTCTGTTTTTTGTCTTGACGGGTCGCTCTGAGGCGTTTCGGAGCCGTATCGAGCATTTACTGGACTGCATAGGTTTGCTTCAGCACATCGAGCACGTCTTCCTCAAGCCCTACGATGGGCCAGGAACTGTTGAATACAAGTTAAACACTTTTTTTGATCTCATTTTAAGGTGGAAACCCCAGCGTGTATTTTACTATGAGGATCGCTACGACCATGGCGCAAAGTTGATGGAAGGGATTGAGCAACTGCAAAGGGCCCTTTCTCCTTGCCATAGCAGTGATGTGCATTTGTGCTCCATCCACTCACTCATAGCTGCAAACGCTCCAAGACCTGGATCTGCTTGCGTAGTACCGTCTATGACTGGTGAGTCATTGGTTGTATCCTTTCCCCCCTCACCCTACTGTACTTCTGAAAGTCGTGAGCTAAAATATCTTAATGGTTCTGTGAATTCTGAGGGGGTGATAACTCGGGAAGATCTCTACGCTGACGACCCTAGCCTTCAGAGACGATTGCCTCGTTTTATTCACCGTTGGTTGGCGAAAACGATCCACGAACGCAACAACGCTTCCAGACAAGGTAGAGTGGACCAATTCTCAAAAGGCTCACAGTATTTCCATGCTTCCACGCCGAACACTTTCAAGAAAAATCAGCACGACGCGGCTAATTTGCCTTTAGAAAGTATTCAGTTTTGCCCACCATTGTCTTTTAGTTTTACTATGGTGATAATACCAAAGGAAATTTCCTTTCGCTCAGATACAATATTAACCCCGGAACAGCAGTCTATATTAATTGAAACGCTCATAGAAGAAAGAAGAGGTTACGATGCATTGAGGCTTCATCCAAATGGTAGCCAGTAGAGTGCTTAATTTTGGAAGACATTTGTGACGACATTTTTAGCTAAGCATTTTCGCTTTTTTTTTCCCCTGAACATCGCTTCATAGGTCCTCTTGGGCAGATTTAATTAATGAAGAACGTGCATTTAAATGATATTGAAAGGTCGGAAAGGCGAACGATAGTTTTTCTTGAAAACTTTTACTTCTAATCCAAATCTCCAATTTACTATACATATGCTTCAATGGTCGCCGTAGGTTAAAGCGTCACAATTTTCACACGTCTATTAATATATTCATATATACGCAGAAATATAGATTGAGAAAAGGCAACTCTTCACAATATATTACAAAACGGAGAAGGCCATCTGCGGGATGGGAAATGCGCGTCGCTAAATTACCGCCCAGTATGGCTGTCTCCAAAATGTTGCCTGACCGTCATTTCATCATAACCGCCGTCAACAGCAGCGCAAGTTATCAGCGCTTCTTCCAGCAATTGTCTTCACCGCAGAAGGCATCGCCACCTTCAACGGCGAAATCTCACTCTTCAGTCGCTAAACTAAAATTTAGCATCACCAGCCTCGTGCCCGAGGACATGACCTCGCTCCTTGTGCTTTGTCGTGCTATTACTGATCCCACGAAATCTATTACCTTCTCCTTTCAAGGTACCCCGACAGTCTTCTCGAGCCCCGCATCCGAGTCAAACACTCAAGACGGACATGAAGCTGTGCTGCTTGCAGACGAGGTCATCCAAAATTTGGTCTGCGTGCACGTCGTCGAGCGGGTCAAGGGGGACTTTGTCCCAAACAATACAATCTACGATCTTCTGAGACGATACCAGGCTGGGCCCCATGGGTTGAGCGTGATTGACGGGTTTGACGATTTACTGTGTCAGACGCGGCGCCATGCGGGCCAGTCCGCCACAGAGGCGCAGAAGGCGTTGGGGCTGCTGTCGAGCAGCCCGGCCGCGGCGGCGCCCGAGGCCAAGCTCATACAGGACCCACTTTATCCCATCAACGAGGCGCGGAGGAGGTCCACTGAGAACGTCAACATATCCCCCGGCTCGCCCGACCCCGGCTCCGTCTTCACTTTTTACCCCTATCTGGTCTCGGTCGAGTCCAGCATCCCGTACCGCTCCAAGCACTTCTGCGTGATGGTGAATCTTAAGCCCATTCTTCCACATCACCTCATGGTAGTACCCTTGCGTTGTGTGGGAACTATTCATGGCCTTACGGAAGAGGAAGTTAAAGATTGGGGCCAAACGGTGGTTTTGACCCTTCGCGTTCTGAATGAGGTCCACAATCGCAAACGCCAAGCCGGTACCTTGCCGCAGGGGCTGGAAGATGTGGATTATTCTCTAGCCATTCAGCAAGGCATCGAATCGGGGCAGACGGTGCTTCATTTACACACCCACATCATCCCCTTCAACTCTACAGAAGATTTGGGCGTCCCTCCAGATGGTACCGAAGACGAGACCTCTCGGAGAAGGCGGACAGAGCAGGAAATAAGGGAGGAGACGAATTTTCTGAAAACCTTTTTTACCGAACTTTTGGGGACTATGGCGTAGTGAATCTTTCTTTTTAATACATGCGTATATGTATACAATGTTTTAGGATTTAGGAAAGTATCATGGAATTTTTCCCATTTCCTTCATTCCTTTCCCTTTCACGTATCCAATGTGACTCAACAGCTTTGATGCACAATCAAATTCAATAATGGGAGGGGGGGAAAACGGACAACTCGTATCCCCTTTGACTTTCTCATCATACTTCAATAGGGATCACTCCTTTTAGACCGCATCATAACAGGAAGGGAACACCAAAGATGTGAGACCATTTCAAGTGCATTCCTGAGACTTTTTTCTTTACAGTCATGTTTTCGACTACTATAATGTTACTTGATTGTTTCGCTGCGAAGCGGGCAATGCGCTCTCATTTCCTGAAGAAACTCCGATCATGGTCTCTTTCTAACCCATACGAACGCCAGCAACATTCCATTGCTGTATGTGATGCTTTATTCAATTATTTACATGACAAGTACCTCTGTGGAGGTAATTCCGAGCAGAAGAGCGCTGTTCACGAAAGTGGAGGGATTACAGGAGGGTCTACCATGCCTCTGGGGCTCAATGGCCTCCCGGTAAAAAGCCGGCAGTTGTATGTCTGCGCTACACTCCCGTTGTATTATGAAGTCGATCTTCTACCACTGCTGGAAAGGCTTTGGTCCTGGCGTCAGGCGAGTAAAAGCGGGTTTAAACGGAATGGAGCATCTAATGCAACCATTACACCTACAGGAGTCTATACTATGGTTCCAGTGGTTGTGGAACCCGTTTGCATGCGGTCGAAGCCGAGTAGGGCACACACACAAGAAAGTTCGCCAGTGCATTACGCAGAATGGCACCATCCCGTTGCGAATGTATATGAACGGCTACACCGAAGCATGACATTTGTGGAGGTGTATGATGCCAAGGATCTGGGCGACTCCTTTGAAGTCGGTGGTCTGCTGAAATTATCTGAGCTGAAGAGAAGTGAGTTTGAGTCCTTTTTTGTGAGGCGTAGCTCCGTGAACGAGGGATGGGGAAGCTGTGGAAGGGGGTTTTCAGATACAACAAGTCATAACTCACGGCATCCACGACAGATTTTGCCTTGTGGGGAGTGGGAGAGTTTATTTCCAGAACACTTGCCACCCCCAGGACTTCTACGGCCATGGAGCGGGGGGAATAGTTCTTGGACTTTTCCCATGAATCTTCAAATCAGCCAAGGTAATGCTGATCTCGAATCCCCCGACTCGCAGAGGATTTATCGCGTTGGTGATGCCTTGGGGGGCAGTAGCGTGGATGTTGTTGTGCTTGCCCCTGGTGTGTGCTTTCAGCGGCTTGGAGGCCTGCGTTTGGGAAAGGGAGGTGGGTTCTACGATCGCTTCCTAAACTACTTACGCGACCAATGCGAAAATGGAAAGGTGGTACCTTCACTTGCTCCCGAAAATATACCAATGAAAAATAGCCGCGGCATGGAGATTAGCAGAGATTTGTCTGTAGAGGTTATTGGCGTTGGCTTTGACCAGCAAGTCTTGAGTGGTGAAGGGGATTTCGGGGCCATGGAGAGCTTGTGGGCATGCGTGAACGATGAAGACGCTCCTGTTGATGCCATCGCTACACCATCGTCCGGCATAGAAAAAATAGAATATATCAATACATATAGATTCAACCTCAAAAAAAAGGAATCTTTACATTTCGATAAGGCTCGAACTTTGTAAGAAAATACCTTCTCTAAACGTTGTGATAGAGAAAACTACGTTTGAGCATTTACTTGAGAATGCCCAGACGATTCCACACCGTTTCTGAGGAGTTACTTATTTACCACTAAGAAAAATTGCTCTTATCTTCATTTTATTTCCTCCAAGACTCAGTTTCAGGGGACTACAATTATGCACGAGGACAGTGCTGCGTCTTTTATTTATTTACAATCTGTGTTTTAACCAAGACGTGCATTTGTTCTCCTCGAAATCACCTTTTGCTGCCTAATCAAAAGCAGAGACTCAGGTGAGGGTAGGTGTTAGCATTTAAGTTTGTGTACTTTGCGTCCAGTCTTTTTTTTTCTTTGAAACTGCATCATCCAAAATTTGGAAGGCCCATCCTCCCTCATGGTAGGATCTGTTGGATTTGATCACATCGAATTCTTTTAACCCTCCTATCATAAGCTACTTGGTCCGTTCAAACTGGTTGCCGTTTTGTTTTTGTTTTCCTGAATCACTATGATGAAGTACTTTTTTGTTACTGATCAAGGAGGGTGATGGTCCTTCGCTAATTATGACTCACTACCCCATTCCCTCTTCTTTCTTTTACGGTGTTTACAAAGGAGCCTTAGGGAACGTGCTCAGATTCGAAAGGCGTAGAAAAGGGTATTCATTCTTTTAGGCACATGAGCTCCGCGCCGCGATCCGCCTCACAACGCTGTTCGTCAGCCGCCCGGGGTCTCTTAACTACAGCCGAGCGTGAGGTGGGTATGACGCATCTTTCTCACATGGAGCGTCTGGCGCGTATCCGCCTGAATCCCTCTAAAGGAATTCAAGACGCCAGAGACGTAGACTTTGCAGGGGAGCATGCCAGAGGAACCCCGGGTAGATCAAAGCCCATTGGCAGCATCCATAGTCGCTACATGCGCTCAATCAAAGCAAAGGAAAAAGACTTGTACAAAAAGAATCAAATCGTCTTAAACCATCTTATTGAGACTACTAGGGATTCGGAGCGCCGTGCACAGCAATTGTATGGGTGTTTAGATGAGGCAGGCGAAATGAGTAGACACAAAGCAGAGCAGGCGAAACGGAGATGGCTACAACGCAGAAAGTACGGCAAGTCTATCCAACACGCGAATCAAATACTTTTGAGACATTTAATTGAAGTAAAGCCCAACATCCGCACTACCAAATCGTTGAATGATTGGTATAACAATGTTCATACAAAGCGGGTGGCAAAACTTAGCCACTTTAAGCCCTCAGAGCCTTTCGCAGGTGCGCGAATCCTGGAGTATGAGTGCGGTGTGCGATTAGGGAGCCGCCGTCCTCCCGCGATAGGTGTGTTAGGGCATGACCTTCAAAAGAATCAAGGACTGGACAATGACAACTACGAGCACGCGACGCGGATGCCACTCCTGCGCGGACACCCTTTCCCCCCCCTGAGCATAGGTGAACTGATGAAGACCGCCCCGCGTGCGCCGCTGCCGCCGCTGACGTCGACCTCCTATGATGGCCACATCATCTGCGACAACGCAAAGCGCTCCCCTGTCGATGCCACGGAGTGGGACGCCACGGGGTACTCGGGACGGACACGGCACGCGGCATGCGAATCCTTGCCACGGCGTGTGTGCCATCCACCGTGGCAGAGCATCTCGGCCTCGGACATCCCCATGCTCCACTATGCGCAAGACGCAGGACTAGGGGGAACAGGCTACGGCACCCACATCGGTTGCCCAGGCGACGCGGACAAGGTGCCGGTGGTGCAGGACCACGAGGAGAGCGGCTGCACGCAGCTGTGGCGCCGTGCGGTGGAGCGGGAGCACATGGAGGGCCAAAGATGTTTGGGACAGCGGCCCTCTGAATCCCACATGACGCGGAGAAGGGGCTCTTCGGAAGTGCAAGGTGCAGGTCGAGACGGGGAGCGGTGCACCAGTCCTGGTGTCTACGAAGCCATCTACAACAGCGATCAAGGCGCGGACCGCGCTGAAAGCGTACCTGCGGAATTATTGAGGGTCTCCCACCCTGTTGGCGCAAGGGTAGCGTGCCCGAAAGGAGCTTCGCGAATGAAGGCTTCTGGTTTTACTGGCGCCTCGGCAAACAGAGAAAGACCAGCTTCAGAAGTGGCCTTTTCATCGCAGGCGTACCAACTAACCGGCTGGTCAGCCGACGTGTCGGGCCCATCTTGGGGAAAAAACCCTGCCGAGCGCGGTGGTTCTTCCAAGGAAATTCTTCCCGACCACAAGGCCTGCATCCGATATGGCGCGCAACATAGCATGCGGTTATCAAATGGTAAGAAGACGGCATCGATTGAATTACAGCAGCAGCAGGAAAAGGATTTATCATCTGACATAACGTACTATGCTTTGCTGAATGAATGGTTGAATGCGTCAAAGCGTGGGGTTGGCAAGGCATATATTGCGCTATAAGATACATGTTCCAGGAATGAAAGATATGGAATAGAGAGTTCAGTCTGGCTTCTAGAAAACTAATAAGCGGACTTTAGAAAAGGAAAGACACATTTGGAACATCGCAAATACCACAGATACTTCGTCCCTTTCCTTGAGGCATTTCAATTTTTTATCGTTCCCATTTAAAAGCATGATGACATTGGGAGAAGCAGCGATAGTGAAGCATTTTCAATGTTTTTTTTTTTTCATATTCAGTCTATCCCCTTATTTGAGGCGCCTGAAGTTTATAGAATTGAACCCATTTATGCCAACTATAGACATGTTTTAGTATGTACAGTCATCTGGAATGTTATGTCGATCATCGAAAATATTTTCTTTATTTGTTTGAGTAGCTCTTTTTCTGAAGTAGAATTTTCCTATGCTACCCTTTTCGATGCAGGGAACCCGGATACGACTGAAATACTACCCCTTTTTAAAATTCCCTTTTTACTTCCGTTAGCTATTGGCTTAATTCAGCTGAAACAGAAGTGGTTAAGGTAACAGTTTAACCAACATTAAGTCTATTTTATTTGCTGTGTGTAACATAGTGTATGGGGAGAGCTCCCGAATATTCTTCATATTCATATATCACAGTAGTTAAATTCCAATTCCCGTCCAAGCAAAAAGAGTGTGGCAAAGTTGCTTCTGAAGTTGGTGAAACCAATAAAAAGAGGAGTGATATATCTTAAGAAATCTGACGTTTTAACAATGGATAGCCCTATCCAACGCTGGAAGCTACGTCCGATTTTACTCAGCGCCGTTCAAGACCTTTCTTTAGAGCCAACCGCACTTTTAACGACCGTCTTGACACGCACCACTACGGATTTTGCGGATGTTCTCGTCGACGGCCGGTGTGCCACGGGCAGCTCAACCGTGGGGACCGCGGCGGCGATATGGATCTACAATAGTAACTCCTTGAACACTCCTGGTGGGCACAACCTGCCGCTGTACAAGACACCCGCGGCGATTCGTGAGAGACAGGTTCTAACTACGCTGTACGCTGTGCACTGCCTCCTAACGAACCTCACCAGCCGCGCCAGGAATCAACGAGGTGGGATTGGCAGTGGCGGTACTAGGGGTATTGAGGTGAGCATACTGTTGGCTGCGAGCGACGTCTCGATAGAGCCCCTGTATGAGCTAGCGAAGAGTGTGGGCACCCGCTGCAAGGTCGAGGTTTCTCTAGTGCGTCATAGCGAGTCCTTTTATGATGCCATGGAGAACGCCATTAAGGCGGCAAGCGGTGGAGAGACCTCAGCAGAGTGTGCCTTGTCTGCGCCCGCCGGAAGCAACGACGACAGCGCTACTGCAGGTTTTCTGCTTGTGGCCACGTTGAAAAATTTCTTGGGGTGGAATTCCGCGGATTTCGCGCGCGGCTTGGTTGCGCATCCCCATACCGAAAGCACTGATGCCAGCGCGAAGGGCGAACAAACGGGGGAGGGTGTTCCGCGGTGTTTTGCTGGTGTGGTGCCCCACGTCTCCGCACTGGTGGCCGAGGACATCGGCGGGCTGCATCCCGGCACGGCGGACGAGACCAGATGGCATGACATCACTGGAGGCATGCTGGTTGCGGCAGAGCGTGCGCACGCGCGCTCCATCACTGTCACACACCTTCTTCCCCATTTTATGTGGCTGTGTTTGGGTCCGCTCTCGTCTCTTTCACCACTGGTGCGCAGCAGACTGAGCCGCCGCAACCGGCGCCATTACCCATTGCTTCCGAACAGCTATGTTTCACCTTCCGCTGCACTGGCGCGTCACGGGCCGGGCACGACCATGCCCATGGAGAATATTAATATGCGCTACCTTCTCTACCTCGATGAGAAGGATCGTGAAGAGCAGCTATGCATGATTCTAAAGCAAAACCGTGTCTTCCGCCGGGCATTGCTGCTAACGCATCACAAGGATATTCGTCAGCTGAGCAGTAAAATTCAGGCAAGTGGGCTCTACGGTAGTGCAAACCGCAATCTAGGTTTGACGCCGAGCGCGGATTCCGCTGTAGATACCACTGCTGCTTTAGCCTCTGGTGGGGGCCAGGTTAATGCGACAGATGGCCATCAGTACTATATTCTGCGCAGCGACGCTTCTGATCGTCAGCATAACTTGCTTCTTTCTTTCACGCAGTCCAAAAATGAAGATTCCACACTGCTCATTGGATGGGATACTTGCACTGCTGCGGACCTCATGGACGTGGATGTTCTCATTCAATACTACCCTCCACAGAAGTCGCTTACAGAGCAGGAGTGGGCAGAGTTCATCCAAATACTCCACACCACCGGAGATGGTGAGCTCAAGATCGAGTCCACGCTGCGCTCAAACCCAAACAATTCCGAGCAACATGTCAAGCTCAAGGTGGCGCAGCTGCGGGTTGGGCTCAGCACGAGCTCCCCACTGATCACGTCGCGTTGCCGGCAGTCACCGGTGATTATAACCTTCATCAGCAGCTCCGACTTCTCGCTTTGCGCGCACTTCATTCAGCAGTACTACTACAGTGGCGGGACCGGGTCACTGTCGCCTGCGGCCATCGCCTCCAACCTCTCCGCCGTGACAACGACCCCTGGGCAGCCTGGGGTGTGGCTGCCGAGTACCGACCCAGCGCACACGCCAATTCTGAACATCTGCGCCTCGCACCCGCTTTTCCTGTTGTTGGTGACAGGCCCTGAGGAGGCCCACGAGGGCGTGCCGAGGGGCCCGGCACCCTACCCGTGCGGTATGGAGGACCCTGTGACGATCCGCAACGTGCTGAAGGTGAAGCTCCAGAAGGAGCGGGAGATGCTCGGTCGGGCTGGGCCCCGAGGCGCTAACAGCGCGGGCGGTCCCAATGGGAGCTCGTTCCCTAACTTAGGGAACTCTCGAAATAGCGGTGGTCATGGGATTGCTACACACAGCATTGTAAATAGTGTCATGACGAACAACGACTCGTCTGCTACCACTGCGCTTGGCGGCAGTGGCAAAAACAATGTTAGCCTCCCGCTTCATGGCTCTGGTGGGGCTGTGTTAACGAATACTAGTAATGGGAACGGTCCTGGGGGACAGTCTTCCCGCAAAGTTCGGCGAGGGAATAGGAACAGCCGCCGGAGGGGTTTGTCTGTCGGGAAAACGCCGGGAAACGCCACAGACCTTGAACAGGACAAGCCTTCCATAAAACCCATCTCCTCCTTGCCCGCCAACGCTAGTATTGCCGCCAGCAAGAGGGAAACGGCGAACGATTCGGGTAGGGATAAAAGTGGAGGCGGCAACGATAACACTCGCGCACTGAACAGCAGGGTTGCGGGCACCAGCCAACGACAACTGAAGGTCAGTGGTGCCGCCAGACGCAGCGGCAAGCGCAAGTCCCGAAGCGATACTATCGACGATCAACTGAACGACAAGCAGCTGAGCAGTGCCCAGGGCGAGAGCGGCTCCAAGAAAGAGGAAGACGCGCCGAGGGCTGGAAATGATGTACCACAGCGGAAATGCTCTGTCAGCGAAATCATCGCATCCACCACGGTGACGGGGGACAGCGCGGGCGATACGGACAACAAGCAGGGCCCTACCTCTAACCTTGACACCGCAAGCAGGAAAAAAACTACGGCACATGTGGTTGGGGGTATGCTGGAGAAGATTGGAGTTAAGGCGCACGTAGAGCCGAGGATTGTAGGCTAAATAAAAAGGTAAACGTGACCTGAAGTTGCAAAAGAGCTAATTGTTAATCGAAAAGGTGAAATTTTAGAGCTATTTTTCCCTTTGCCATTGCGGCCTCTACCCCTTTGTTTATCGGAGTCACAAAGGAGTGTGGGGTGTGGGTGACGGTTAAGGGAAAGGATGGAAAGTGAAGCGGCATGACACCACAAGAGTTTCACCCATTCAAAGGGTCAGATGCCAGAGAGAAATGCAATCAGCTGCACTTGTCTAAATAGCATCCATAAATCCATACATGCGCCGAAAGGGATAATGTCAGGGGTCGACTTTCCTTTGCTTTCTTCGAGGCGTTTATAGGATGGGCGAATCTTTTTCCTTTTAAACATATTACTTATTTTTTAGTATTGTCAAATGGTAAAAAATAAAACACACACCCCAACCGAATGAGATACTGTGTATGTGAAAATAATGGGACAATATTGCTTTCTTATAAAGTCCGATACTCATCACTGGGGTGAGCAGGGTAAGTAGTGTAACTAGTCATAAATAGGGTGAAATGGAAGCAGTGAGGGGGAGGCCAACCGGAGACGAAAAACAGAAATCACCCAGCCAGCCAAGGAAGATGTGGAAGCGTCTTCAATTATTTAAGTAGCAGATAATCTCAGCCGTACACCGAACTTGCTACTGTTGTTTTACACTGTATGTTTGTGCTGCAGTATCATCTATTTGTTTATCTTCAATGTTATGGCATTTTCAGCGAAAATTATAGAGAAATAACATAGCAACACTGGTATGACACAAGCTGTTATTATTTGGTAATACTTGGAAGGGGGAAAAAGTACCTAAAAATACTTTTTATGCACCTAACAGCTGAACTACGTATAAATATATATATATATTTCTCTCCTTTCTATATGGGTTTAGTACTTCATTTGAATATTATTCGCATCGTTTTGGCCGATATCACTGCTATACCTGTATGTTGAATCACCCTGTTGATGACCTTTTTTTTCTTTTATGTTAGCGGCAAAGATTTTGTTTCGCTTTATACGAAAAGTATTAGCCTGAGTGAAATGAGGCAGTTGTAAAGCACGTCGGAGACAAAAAACATCAAAGTTGACTTTTCTCAACAGCTATGTGTATATATACATACATGTAGATTGACTGCATTCCTTTTAGAACATTTTTACTCGGTGTACCTCTATATTGAATACGATTTTTTTTAAAAAAAATTATTTGTTTCAAATCTGAACTGCACGTGTGCATAGTGCCAGCGAGGACTATTGAAAGGGCGTTGTATCGTCTAAAAGCCGGCTAAGGTGACTTTATTTCCTTCTTTCTCAAACTCTTTTTTACCCCCTTTGTATGCGTTTCGAGCTAACTAGTTGCTAAGAAATATTTTTTTTGCTTTTTAAGAGTTAAGTGAGCCAATTCTTAGTAGACACACACATACAAATAGTAACTATTGAAAAGTTACACGGTTCATTTTATATGTCTATAGAGCCACTATTACTATCATTACCTTTTGTTCCTTGATATATACCTCGTTCCACCTTGCAAAAATCAAATCCAAATATTGGTAAAAACCTAAAAATGAAGAATAATCTTAGGTGGCCTTCTTCCAACAGCGAGTGCGACTTTATTACGTGCTACGAGCGAGTAAAGCTGTTTTCCAAGATCATCAATCAGATCATTTACAATAGCAAGAAAACCCCAGAATCTGTTTATGAGACCGGTTCGCACTTCTCACAAATTGTCCAGAACTACCGAGAGCTGACGTTGTGCATCCAAAGCAACGACGCGACACTGAAACAGGGTCAAATGTGTGAAATGAATTCCACGGACCACCTCTCAAG
Source organism: Cynanchum wilfordii (assembly GCA_025388415.1). Taxonomy (NCBI): domain Eukaryota; kingdom Viridiplantae; phylum Streptophyta; class Magnoliopsida; order Gentianales; family Apocynaceae; genus Cynanchum; species Cynanchum wilfordii. The sequence goes on along the minus strand of JAHSUH010005480.1, from coordinate 16,131 downwards.
AGACAGCCTCTCCGAGCTTCGGCACGCTGCCAAAGTCCTCCAGGATGAGATGAAGCAAATCAAAGAGGGTAAGGAATTTTTAGAGTACAAGACAAGTGTTACCAAGGGCACACTGTTTGGTCTAAATGAGGTGAATAAGCTAACCATGATTGCATGCAAAGTGGGGAAGAAGGCCTCATCACTTTTGAGGAAGTTCGGGTCTCTGAAACATGACGTGTTGCGCAAAGAGGCCAAGTATGTGGAAATAAGGAAGCCCCTGAGCGAAAGCAAGCGCTACGTCAAACAGGTCCAAAAAATGGAAGCAGCTGAGAGAAAGTTTGAGGAATCACATGAAATGTTTAACCGGTACTATGATAACCTCATGAACAACCAGCTTTTTACCACTGGTTGCATACTGGATAAGTTTTTCAAGACTAACCTAGTGTACTTGGCGAATGTTCTGCAGATTATTGCATGTGTAGTCCCCAATGGAATTAATACGCTTGAAATGATGGTTAGGAACAGCTGCGCCCTGAGCCAACGCATGAGCTTGGAAGCATGGCAGCCACAAGGGACCTTGACGAGTGACTCGGACAACTTCAAGGCCTCCATTGCACGAGGTACGGGAGGGAGAGGGGGGCCCGACCCCGGCTTTTCTCAGCTCTCGCACCCTTCTGTTCACAACTTTACGAGCTATTGTGAGACGCACATTGAGGAGGAGTCGCCGTATCCGTCGACCCCGCGTACGGTGGGTGTGAACAGGGCAAACATCGGGCTTGTGGTCATAGATGTTAGCAATGAGCCCACGCCGCGGCAACCCGACTACACCCCGGGCCTGCCCGACGGGGCGCCGGACGCACATTCCTCCAATTCCGTCTTCTTGGATCCTCGGTTAAGGCGTGCCGCGGAGGTTCCTCTTCCCACGTCGGGGGATGTCAACCAGGCCTTTTCAAGCCGCTCTCCGAAGGTTGAGCCATCAGAGAGGGGCTCTCTGCCGGCATCGGAGGTCCTAAGACGCGTCATTCCCTCTTCCGAGAATTTGCACCGAGAGCCTTTCTGCACGTCGGACATGTCGGCGGGGGGCACTCATGAGCACGGGTACAGTTTCCCGTCCAGTGTTGATGCGACGCGTTCCCAGAAACCCTTCTTGGGCATTGCGGCCGGCAACAGCACGCCTAAAATGCCCCACGTCTCGGCCCCCCCGACGACAACACGGTCTCGACGTTAAGCGGATCTGCGCGTCCCGCATCGTAAGGAACATAGTCGGAGGGCAGAGAATGCGAACTTGCACGAACACGTCCTCCCCCACAAGTCATCTTTTGTTCTCCCCTTTAGAAATATCCCCACCACATGGTCCGACTTTGAGGGGTGTAATGTGTCCCTCTTAGAGGCGGGATGCATCGTAAATTCCCCATGGATCTCAATTTTCTCTATAGGCTGGCGATCCATTGGATTGGATCGTGATGGATGTGGACCAGAAACAAGGGAAAAGAGATTTTCTTCCCCCTGTTGTTTTGGATGCAGTGGTAGTGATACTTTCACGGATGTTTTTAGTCGAGAAGGAATTCGATCATGGAAGCATGTCTCAAGGCTAAGTAAAAAGCGATACTAGGAGCAATTCGAATTTATTCAGATTGTGATGAGAATTCCGACTGATAAGAAGTTTTTTTATTTTTATCACTGCCTTTCTGTAGTCTGTATGGGAGCTCAATGATAAAACGTTAATCTTTGCGAATATAAGGCAAAGAAAGGCATAATTTGTTTTACTTCCATTAACTTGCGCTTACTGTACAAAATGTTATTTGAGATTTACTAATAAGTTTGATCTTTTCCTTCTTTCGAGATTTGTGGTATCAATATGCGGTTATTAAAGTTACGTTAGTTTCAAAGGTACTATTTTTTCATTGGCTTCAGGTTTACACTCTCCTAATAGAGTTTGAATGTACAATGCAGTGCAAAAAGGTTTACCACCTACTTCATTGCTTCTCCTTTATAATATCTGTAAGAATTTTTTTGAGGCTCACCTTCTGCATAGTTAGTTTGAGATACTCAAACGCCGTTGAGGGTGTTACCTTGCCCAATTAAGGCTTGAGATCGTACTAAAATTATTATTGACTAGTTAATTGATCGCATAAACATGATATACAAGTTTCGAGGTTGAGAAACTGAGGGAAGGAAAGCTACTGTCGTTCTTAGCTTCGTCCTAACTCCTCCTTCCCCGAGGGCTGTATCAAAGTTCCAATTAAACTTGTTTGTACTAATATTATACTCTAAATATTTGTCTAACGTTTGCATGTTCTTCTGCTTTGCGATGTAGAAAAAATCGTCATACTAAGCTGTTTTTCCAGTCTTTATGTTCAGTTGAAAAATTCATGGGACTTCTTTTATATCCATAACTGGGGCGTATTTTCCAAGGACTTAATATCAGTCTCGGGATGAACTTATATGATAGTATTTTTTAATTTGGATTGAGTAAGAAAAATCCTTTCGATTTGATTTGATTTGTTTTGATTTGTTTTGATTTGTTTTTGTTTTGTTTTTCTCTTTTTAATTTTTGATTATTCACTCAGAATCAGCTCATTACTCTATTGCTTATTACATTACACCTCCTCACTATTTTAATCATACACCTCAGGTATGGGTGCTACATATTTGGATGGGTGCTGGCATGGCTCGGCTAACGTATTTTTACTTTTCTGCCTAAAAAGGGAGCCTTGTAAATTTTTAAAAGTAACATTGTTGTTAATCTACATATATATTCATCGAATCACAGATCGTGAGCTTGTATACACCAAAATGAGGACAAAAATGAATTATCTCGATATATTATTCTCGTTAGAAGGATGTACATTGAGGGTCAATTTATTTTCCTACTCTCTATATGATTAAATGACACCATTACCGAGTGTCCCTTTTGTAGTATATTTTACTAATGCATTTTTATTCGCAACAATGAAACAATCTGGAAATTGGTTTCAAAAACAGACAATCCTCAAGACAGAGGAGTGAAATGAGGGTCATAAGTTTGTTAAACTTTTTAGCACATTGAATTACATGGAAAGTTTTTTTTTTCCCATTCTTTTCCATATACCTCGTGATTATCTCTGCTTGACACCTTCGTACCGAAGGAAATAAGAAGAAAAAAAGATGCAGGCATTCAAGGATTCCCATAAACCTTCTAAAAACAGATAGTGCAATAATTTATACACCTAAAAGCATCCAAAGGAACCTTGGGGCATCCACCTCAGATCTATAGTCAACTCATATGTATTATGTCTTCAAGTTACTCAGTTGGGGGTCTGGGCTGCTGGTTTCCCATAAGTGGGCTCATGCCGGCCTGTTTTGAGTTGTGCTTCCCACAACAGTATGCAAGTCTGGAAGAAGAGGGAGTGTGTGTGTGTGGAACTCTTATACAATGAGTGTACGTGCGCAAATGCATATATGCACTTCTCGCCTTTTTTTTTTGTTCTTTCTTTTTGCCTAGGCACGGGGTCAATTAGTACTAACGTAAGCATCTTTTATTTTTCGAGATTTCTAAATATGTCCATATCCTTGCATGTGTTCTGTTATATAGTAAGCAAAGGGCGGTGCTGGGATCGTTGGGACACCCGATGTTTCTTGTTTTTACTTCATGTACTTTGTTTTACTCATATAAAGAAGACACCCACAACGCAACGTGAAGATGAAAGGAAGAATGAAATACTATGGGCTATCAACTCATGCCGCGTTCCATTTTCAACACACACGTGTGAATCGGTATATGTGCGAACTTCCTCTCATTTCCTATGCTTTCCTCTTCTTTCTACCTTAATGCTTCCTTTCATATTCAAAATATACCAAGTCGTCCATATATATATATATGTATATATATATATATATACATATGTATACACACATGCATGGATGTTGAAATACACAAGTGCTTTTTGGTGTTCGTACACTTCCATTATCGGTCGGGTTTTTCTTAATGACAGTTTGTACGGCATGAAGTACGGGCCGAACATTGTGGGCTACCAAATGCCACACTTATACGTCAAGACCCTCTTAATGTGCGCCACTGTGGAAGGTCTTCATCGCGAGGAAAGGAACTACATCCGTGGTTTTTTGGATACCTTGCTTCCGGACGCGGCCTTACATCAGGGGACGAAAGAGGAACTTTTGCAGTATGTGGATTCCATTCCGCTGATCACAGGCCCGCGGCGTCGGCATTGCTCCTCGAGAACGGACTCTTCTCGAGCACCACGCAAGATGGAAGAGGGGGCTTCTAAAGACGGCAATGCGGTTTTGAAAGAAAGCGCCCTCAAGGAAGAAGGTGCTGGGAAAGACGCGCGGTCCCGTTCTTTGCTCGATGCGGGGAATGCTAAAAAGGACGGGGGCGTCGAGGAAAAGGCCGCTTCCCTTGTTAAACCGTCGACAACGCCCACGGGGGAGGAGAAGACGAACAACAACAGCACCGACGCGTCTTTGCTCCCGTTTGATTCCGAGCTCGTCATGACGTTCATCCCTCCAGGGGCTTTTCCTGAAGCGCTTTCACGGGTTTTGCTCTACGACGCGATAAGTGCATGCGTCGCGGATGGGATTTATACCGCAAAGGAAAGGGAACGAGTTGCTTTGGTAGCGACACAGATTGGCCTTCCCCCTGGCCTGCGGGAGCTTATTGAGCGGATAGTACTGCTGGAAAAGGCGCTTGCGAATCGTAAGCGACGACTTTTACACCTCTTTCGGGGAGACAAAAACGACGACGACGACGACGACGACCAATCCACAACCACCACCTTAGGGGAGAATTTATCTGAGGCGACAGCGCTGGTGGAGGAAAAGCCAGATGCGCAAGGCGCGGCCTCTCGTTCAGGCGTCTTTAGTTTTAAGAAGAAGAAAAAAATAGCAACTAAACTAGGTATGTTTGCGTCTGGCGTTGTTGATCATAGTAAGAGTGGTGAAGATACCAAGGAAACGCACTGTAAACGGCAGGCCAGTGCTGGAAAGGCCCGAACACACGCTTTTCACGGGAGTTCTCCTTGTTTTTCCCACTCCATAGTCCCCTCCGCGGGTGCCGATTCTTCCGTGAATTCTAGCTCTAACAGCCAGGAAGATCTTCTACGACAAGCCAAAGCTCTCCTTCGGCAGGTACGAGCGGGTTGTCCGTTAAAAAACGGAAAAGAACAGTTGAAAAAGGGAAATTAGGAAGAGGCTGGAAAAAAAAAAAAAAGAGATGGCGCTGAGGTGATGAACTGCTGTGGGGAGGAGTACATGCCTTATAGTGAATAATCCATGGAGCTCCCCCTCTCAAAGAACTCTTTTTTTTTCCACTTCTGTGCTATTTATATCGTATGATGTGGTGGTGAGGAACGCCAATGTGCATGAAAAATTCCGTTTAGAGCGCACCCTCCCCCCTCCTCAAAAAAAATAAATGGTTATCTTAGATGAAAGGGATTAGTTCTGTTGAGTGTTACTTGGTAGTTTTATGTGATGATACTTATCTACCTGTGTATATCTTTTTTTTTTATTTCATCTTAAGGGGCCTCGCTAACATATTAAATAGTATTCTCCCCGCCCCCCCCTCCTCTTCACAATACCCCCACGAAGAAAGGGAGATCGCAAGCTACTTTTTAATATATATTTATATACAAGGTAAACAAACAGATAATCTTAGAAACGCAAAGAATAATATTAGAGCTATAGAATTATTTCTCCCCTCCCTCCCCTCCCCTCCCCCTCCCCCCAGAGTAGCAATGTTAAGGAACGTCGTTATTGCTCTTTGGGTGATTTGCTCAGTTTTACTTGTTATTGTGGTCATCGCGGGTTGTTTTTTACTTTATCGTTTGCGGAAAGCTAAACAATTGGCATATGAATTGGAAACGGAGTCCGATGGGAACGAGGTCTTTTTTTCAGGCTATAAACGTCGAACAGTCCGAGAGTTAACCACCGAACCGATTCCTGGGACATATGCCAGCCCATGTGTTGTGACGCTGAAGTTAATAGCCCCCTCTTCGAGCATGGTATTGGCATACGATATTCTGATCAACATCACCTTTGTGGATCCGGAGAGTATAGCCATCCCTGTTCATGGGGAGGGCGGGCGTCCTGGGCGCCCGGACGACCCAGCCCCCCACCAGCGGGGTCCAGCTGCTCGGGAACGATTCGCAATACAGCGACGTCTTCTTACGGTATCTGAGCCCGCTGGAGTTTGTCCTGCCGGGGCGGTATGTCATCCAGGCGCACACGGTGTACCCGACGCTGGAGATGGTCGGGGCGGTGCATGAGTTTCGGTTCCACATCACTGCCCCCCTTCGGAAGGGGGGGGTCGGGATCCGGTTGAGGTCGGGCCTCTGCGAGGGGGGAGGGGGGGGTCGACCCCCCCGGCTTGCCCCGCGCGCCGGGAGCCCCCTTTTTTCCCCCTCGCATCGTCCCCGGTGGCGGGGCTGTGACGACGCGGACGCGCATCCACCTCCTCCCCGGCGACGCCCACGCGGGGGTCGAGCAAATCCGCTACAGCGTCGACGGCGGGGACGCCACGATGCTGTACACCGGGCCGTTTTGCCTGACCTTGCCCGTGGACGGGCGGCCTTGCGGGGCGGCGCGACGGCCGGTGCGCGTGCGCGCCCTGGCGGTCCGCGGCGACCTCGTGAGCGCGGTCGCCGAGGCCGCCCTGGTGGTGCGCCCGGCGGAGTATTCCTACCACGACCCTGCCCTCGGCTCCCCGACGATGCAGTTACACGCGGTCAATGCGATGTTGTATTTCGACCTCACCTCCATCCCAGCTGGGGCGAGGGTGTGCTATGAGTTAATTTACCAAAGCGAGGCTCGACGAAAGGTGCGTTTTAGCGAACAACGTTGCGTGGTGTACGATGGAAAACCTATCCTATTAGAAGAAAGCGTCGCGCGCGTGTACGCGTGGACGGTGGACGAGCGTCGCTTACACCGCGGGGGGTTAAAAATATAGAATCCCCTCGTCAAGCTTACCCAAAGTCGGCTTCGATGGTAAATTAATCCCATCCAACGGCGGTAGGATTATGAGTGATCGTAGTGGAGGAGGAGGAGGAGGAGAAGAGTCGTCCGTCGAGGACCTCCAACTGCGGAGCGTCGCCACCATTTACGATTGCGCCCGAGGCTCCGTTGATCATGTCCACCCGAGCCGAAAACGTCTTAATCTTTCTAATAATAATACTAATTATTATCATTATCATAATAGTAATAGTAACAATAGCAATAATAGCCCCTCTTTATTACCACCACCCATCATATGCGTGTCGTGTGAAGAGATCGAGTTAGAATTCGACGACCCCCCGGCAAATGGGATGATCGCGTACACGTTAAATGGCAAGGAGCCGGCGTTGTTTGATATTACGCCCCCGGCTTGCGCGGTCCCTGTGGGGCGTTCTTTATCGATGATTTCGTCCTCTTCCGCGCTTGTGCATGAGGAGGGGGGGGGTCATGCAAAACCCCAACCGCATAGCTTACGTCATCCTAACTCGATCGAGGAGGACTTAGAGGGCGATCCGGGCGGGCTGAATACGTTCATCTATCAAGTGGGTCGACGTATTCGAGTGACTTTGTTGGAATCCAAAGGTGTTTACGTCACGGCACGGATTTTTATGCCCGTTTATGCCCCCCTCGAGGATCACGGAGGAGGCTCCCATAGGCTAGTAGGATATCGCTATGGGGAACTCTTTCGCAGGGGATTTTTCTTCGACGCGCGTGAATAATTATTATTGTATCTAAATCAAATCAAATAAAAATAAAACGCTAAAAAAATTAGATCAATCGATAGAGTAAAAAAGAAAAAAAAGAAAAGACGTGTATCTCTCTCTCTATCTATCTTTATGTGTGTATATATATATATATATATATATAATGAGAACCTCCAAGAGTATACAACTATAGAACCGTTTACGTTTGAAGACTTATAATTATTGTTATTTTTTTTGGAAATGTAGATAGAAGTATATTTGTAATGCAATTTTCATTTGCCGTATATATATGTCCATAAAGAAAGCAAAAAAAAAAAAAGGATTACTCGCTTTATAAGCTAAAAAAAAATTTTTATTTAAGGTAATCATAATTTCGTTGCTCTTCCTATGTATATCTTTTTTTTTTCCTGTTGTTGTTGTTTATTCTTTCAGTAACTGTACTGGATTTCTGTAAAGTTTAACTTAAACCTTTTCAGTGTATGTTAGGCATGTTTTTTATTGTTTTTTCTGTAAGGGGGGAGGAGGACACTTGGAAATGAAAGTTTGTACCTCTGTATTTCCTTTCTTTCTTTTTTTTATTTTATTTTCATTTCTCTGGAAGGTGAGGGGCCCCGGAAAGACAAAGGGAAAAAGAAAAAAGAGGAACACATAAACCTCACAAGAAGAGCAACAACAAAAAAGAAAGAAGGTAGGCAGACAGAGACACATAATCCATTTTCTAACAACAACAACAGCAACGAAAAGGAATAACTCCAGAAGCAGCAACATACTTGGACACTTTTTTCTTTTTGTTGTTCTTTTTTTTTTTTTTTTTTTTTTCCTTTTCCTTTCATATGCTCCGTCGTGTATTTTCTCGTGCCCGATTCCCTATTTCCATCCCGGTGCTCACGTTTAATGAGCTCTCCGCGGCGAAGGCGAAGGCCGTCAAGGAAAGTGCGCTTTCCCTGCATTTTCTCAGTAAACCCCAAGTCCAAGACGCCGAATTCGCCAGCAAGGTCGTCGCCCCAGGATTTAACGGCGCCGCCGGGGAGCTCCATTTAATACGCCGTGAAAGCCGTAAAAAGATTCCCCACGGCTGGGAAGGCCAAATCCTCTTCTTTATTGTTAGGCCAAACCCACGAGTTATTAGCGGGATGGGGGGCAAAGGGGCACCTTTGGGATTATCGTTTAGCCCTCACCAACGCCGTTCGTCAGGCGCGCGCGTTGGGGGTGCGTTATTTACATATTCACCCCCCCTCTTCTCCTTCTCCTTTTCTTTCTTCTTCCTCGTCGTCGTCGTCGTCGTCGTCTAATGGGAAAATTTTTACCGTAGGGGATCTTTTCCACCCCCCAAGGGCGCTAACAACGGAGGAGGTGGTGGAGAAAACCGCCTGTTTCGCCGTCACCGCCGCGTACGCGTATGGGCGTTTTAAAACCGGCAAAGCCCACGCCGTGGAGATGATTTACGAAAAGCCGACAGCGACGCCAAGGCGTGGGGCAATGCCGACGACGAAGGGGAGGGGGCGGCCCCGTTGGGGGGCCTCCTCGCCGCCGCGCCATCGCCCACGCGCCGCGCGGAACGCCACCAACGAACGCGTAAGCCGAATCCTCCTCCTCCTACGACTTCTTCTACTACTTCTTCTGCTACGACTTCTTCTTCGACGACGACGACGACGACTCCCACCACCAACAGCCATCCCCATGGTCGTAGCCGTTGTCCCAGCGATCGGAAGGGACGGGGGGCGCTGCCATCCGGGACGGCCCCCGTCTCCCGCGCGGATTCCCCGCTGACGGTGGTGATCTCGGACTTGGGGTGCCCGTTAGCGGCGCAGCGCGGGGCGCTGATCGGGCGCTGCGTGAACGACGCCCGCGATTTGGTGAACCTGCGCGCGGACGAGGGGGTGCCGCGGTTTTACGTCGAGTGGGCCCACGCCCACCTGCCGGCGGCGGGGGTCCGGCTGCGGAAGCTTCTTCGCGGGCCCCAAATCCGGGCGAGCGGGATGGAGCTTCTCCACAACGTCGCCAAGGGCGCCGCGCACGAGCCGTACGTCATGGTGTGGGAGTACAGCGGCGCAGCGCGGGCGTCGTCGATGGCGTTGATCGGCAAAGGCATCACCTTCGACGCCGGCGGGCTGAACCTCAAGGGCGCCGCGGGGATGGCCGGGATGCACGCGGACATGGCCGGGGCGGCCGTCGTCCTGGCAACCCTCAAGGCCATCGCGGGGCTGCGCTTGCCCGTCAACGTCGTCGGCGTCGTCGGGCTCGCCGAGAACGCGATCGGGCCGGTGAGCTACGCGCCGTCGACGATGCTGCGCACCCGCGCCGGGGGCGCGGACGGGCCCACCGTCGAGGTCGTCAACACGGACGCCGAGGGGCGGCTCGTGCTGGCCGATTTATTCGCCTACACCACCCAGCGCGCGCGCCGCGGGGGGGGCTCCTCCTCCTCCTCTTCGTCCTCGTCGTCGTTTTACGTGCGAAACCCCCCCACGGCGATGGTCGATTTGGCGACGCTGACGGGGGCCATCATCGCGAGCCTCGGGCGGCGCCGGGCGGGGGTTTTTGCGAATCATCCGCGGCTCGCCGCGGCCCTCGCGCGGGCGGGGGCGGGGGCCGGCGAGGAGCTTTGGCCGATGCCCCTCGCCGAGGAGCACCTCCAGGCGGTGCGGGGCGGGATGGCGGACCTCGTCAACGCGTCCCGCGCGGGCGGCGGCGGCGGCGAAGGCGCCCCCGCGGCGGCCTCCACGGCGGCCGCGTTTCTCTCCCATTTCGTCCCCCCCGGCATGCCCTGGGCGCACCTCGACATCGCCGGCGTCGTCGACGTCGGGGATCGCCCGCGGGGGTTCTTCCCGGCCGGCGCCACCGGGTACGGCGTGCAGCTGTTGGTGGACTTTTTAGCCTCCTCGCACGTTCGTAGTTTGGTCAATGGCGAGAGGGGGGGAGTCTAAAGGCGGGTGGGTATTAGAACAACAGAACGAATAAAGGCGGCAAACAAACAAACAAACAAACAAACAAACAAAAAAAAAAAGGAGAGAGAGAAACGAAAGAAGGGGGGGGGGGGTGGTGCTGTGTGTGTGTGTGTGTGTGTGCCTCTAATAAATAAATAAACAAATAAATATGTATAGATGTCTAACTAAATAAATAAACATCCATATTTAGATAGAAAGATAGATATCGACAGACAAGGAGCGAAGAGAGAGAGAAAAAAAAAAAAGGAGGGGGGAGGGGGAAACAAACAACACCAATAACCAGAGAAAGGATCGCTAAGAACTTTTCCAAAAAAAAAATTTTTTTTTTTTTTTATTGGTGTGTGTGTGGGGGGGGGGGATACCCATCCATTTTCTTCAAAAACTCATACTCCTTTTCCGTCTCATCGTCGTCATCCTATGAATAGTCGTCCTAGTAGTATTGTTATGATTACACCAACCAGTGCGAATCCGGACGTTGTAGTTTAAGATGCTTGCCTGGGGGTCTCGTCGACTTTCCCGGGTCCTGAGAACCGGGCACCCGTCCAGGGCTATTTTCAAATGGGCGACTTATTCCTTTTGGTATCTTATCGACCCTTTACTTCGCTGCCATTATCGCTATCTTCGGCGTAAAAATCCAGCTCGATCGTTGGCTCGAGCGGAATAATTTCATCACCAATACCCTTATTGGGATTCTTTTAGGGATGACGTTTTATTTTGCCCTGATCGCGCGCGCCCTGCCGCCCCCCCGGCGTCCGCGAAGGCCCGCACGATGGAGGAGAACGTGGAGGAGATTCTGCGCATAATGCACTTGGATGGGGCCGCAGGGGGGCTTCTTCTTCGTCTTCTCCGTCGTATCATCATTCCATCCCGACTTTTCAATTAATGCGCGCAAAGCGAGAGATTATAGGCAAACTCCACGACACCATCGACCGCGCAGAGGTGGAGCGACAAAAGGAGGAGGTGGAAAGGTTAAAACGTCTAACAAGGGAATCGTCCTTGTAGCATTTTTGTTTCCAAAAAAACAACAGCAATAACAAAAAAAATGAACATAATAAAATAATAATAAATAAGGAAGAGTGGGAATGCAGACTTGGGGAGCTTTCTTTATATTAATTATTATTATTATTATTATTATTATTATTGCACCGATTGCTTTTCTTCTATGTTCGAAGAGATGGGGACATACATATATATATATATATTTGTATTGTACATATGAAGGGCGGTGTGTGTGTGTGCGCGCGCGAGTGATTTCCACGTGGGGGGGATGTGTTCTTCCCCCCTTTTTTTCTTTTTTCCTTTCTGTTATTGTGTATAGTCTCTTCAGTCCCCCTTTCTCTCCCCCTAAAAAAAAAAAAAAAAAGAAGAGTTCAATACTACCATGGGAAAAAGTTCTGCAGTTTTCCCCTTCCCTTTTTTTTGTTTTTTGACAAAAGACATTTTTAACCTTCCCCCCCTTCTCCCTCCCTTCGGTGCTAATCGTTCACTCCTTCCAATTTTAATCTCTATCACATCCACATATCATTATTATATATGATAATCATCATAATAATAATCAAAGAATATGAATTTTCATCTTTAGGGAAGGTTTCTCCTGTGTTGTTGTTATTGTTGCTTTGTTTATTTTTTGTGTGTGGAGTCGAAAGCGAGAGAGGGGAAGGTGTGATCTATCATGCTCACCACAAACAACTCTGGAAAGGGGCTACGGATAGGAACCACCGCAGTCCTTTCCCCATCATCATCATCAACAACAACAACAACAGCAACACCAAATAAGGTTGCGGAAAACGAGAACGAAAAGGACGAGACGGCGAGGGACGCCATAGCAAGCGAGGGCATTTCCCCCCCCGAGCCCCCTTATCACCCGCTCATTCCTTTTCATCAAGACCCGTTCTTTTTCTTCTTCTTTTTTTTCTTCTCCTCCCCGTCCTTACCTCCCTCGTCTTGTTGGGCGCCCCCGCAGAGCTGCGTGAACTTCTCTCTCTTTTTCATGCGCGCTCAGATGGCGGCCTTGGCAGTCCCCTCGGGACGTTTGCAGGTGTTTTGCCGCCTGCTCGCCGAGCTCAGCTGCGCGTCGGTGCTGCTGACGGACTACACGCGAGGGGCGCTCAACCTCTCCCACGATCTCATCTCCGCCTGGCAGGCGGTGATGGTCGCCGTGGTCGACGAACGCCGCTTTGACGAACGCGTGCGCGGGATGGCCTGGGGGCGATGGCGTCGTCGTCGGAGAAGGCATAAGCCGGAAAAAAAAGAAGAAACCAAAGAAAACGAAGAGGAAGAAAAAGAGGAGGAAGAAAAAGAGGAGGAGGAGGAGGGGGGGCCTCGGCGACGACGCGCGGGGAAACCGCACGACGCTTTCGGGAAGTTTCCCTTGCTCCTTCGCCTTCTTCACCGTTTGCGCGCTCGGAAAGCGCTTTGAGCCCAAAGCCCAAACCACAACCAAGAAGAAGAGGAGGAGGAGGAGGGGCTTCTTCTTCCTCGTTTTCGGTTTCGTCGTCGTCGTCGTCGTCGTCTTTGGTAGAAAAAAAGACGACGGACAAATCGCTTGACCAGTGCGCCGTCCTGAACCCCGACGAAGAACATCCTGACGTGCACCCCAAAGAAAAAGAAGACGACGACTTCCCATCGGGGATGACGGGTACGCCAAAAGCAAGGGGTTCTTCCTTGCTGGTATTCCCCCCCATCATCCTTCTTCTCCTCCTCTTTCTCTATTATCCCCGACGGAGGAAAGCGGGGGGCGGAATTCCACCACCACCACCACCACCTCCTCCTCCTTGCATGACGTTTTCGCGGGCGAGGGGTTGCCGTCCAGGGCAAACGGCCCGCGCGTGGGGTTCTCGACAAATGGCAGAGAAAAAAAACAGAAAAAAGACGCAAAAACGAACAAGGACGTTGAGGGCGCCAGAAAACAACAACAGCGATGGCGCTTTTCTTCTTTCGCTTCTTCTTCCCAGGGGTCGTCGTCGTTGTCGTCTTCGCGCTCTATTATTAGGACAACCACCACCACCACTACCACCACCAAACAACAAGAACAAGAAGAAAAAGAAGAAAGAAAACGCGCCCAACACGCGCGTTGGTGTTTATGTTTTCCCCAAAAATGCCATCGCCATCGTTATCGTTATTGTCCAGCCCCTTCCACGGTGCGAACGCACTACGAGGCATTGCAATTTATCATTGATGACGTTGGTCGTCATGTCGAGCGTCTTCGTCGGCGCGTCGTGATGGCGCTTTTTAGCCAATACCTGAGCATTACCATAGAGCGCAGTGAGGGGGATTTCGTCTTACAGCCCTGGCTGCCTTCTTTTACGAAAAAAGAAATCGCGCAAGGCGCGGCCGCCTGCTGGGCCCGACAATGGCAGGAAGTTTTACACCACCAAAAACCACAAAAGCAAAACAAAAAACCATATTCCCAAAGTTTTTGCCCTCCGCACGGGGATGCGGGGGGGGGTTTCGCGCACGCTCGCGAGGGTGGGAGAGAAAGAGGAAGAGGAAGAGGAGGTTTTTTCTCTCCGTCGTCGTCGTTTTTCCCGCCCCTTTATTTCCCCCCTAACGCTCCCGTGTTAGGGGAATTACCCCCCACTCCAACGACCACTACACCTACGTACATAAAAACCAACACTACTGCTACTACTACTACTGCTACTACTACTACTGCTACTGCTACTACTGCTACTACTAATCATCATCATAAAATAACAGCAATGTCCCTTCATCAGTTAAAGGACCAACACCACGACGACCTCGATCGGTTTGTGGATTTGTCGGATGGCGATTTAACCACCGCCGCCGCTGCCGACGCCGTCGTCGTGCGGGAGAAGGAGAATTGGGCAGAAGGCGATAAAATCCCACGAAAGCGGCAGGACAACGAAGAAGGAAAGAAAAAAGAAGCAAAAGAAAGCGACGAAAAAGGAAACGGAGGAGTTCCGGCTTGCTTGGCGGCGGCGGAGGGCGTCTTTTCGGCCCCCTTCAAAACGCCTCGTCCGCTTTCCTTGCGAGGGCCTCCTTTACGGGCGAGCAAACGACCTCGTCCCGAGCACCTGCGTGCGCGATCGCCCTTCTTCTTCGCGGGGGGAATGACGAGACATCCCCCAAAGCCCCTTTGGAGGGGGAGACGAGCTACCATCCTTGCAGCGAGTACGAACATCAAGGAGGAGGACGAAGAAAGCGAAAAGGACGAAGAAAGCGAAAAGGACGAAGAAAGCGAAGAGGACGAAGAAAGCGAGGAAGGAAGGAACGTGGAGGCGGGTGGGGTAGGCGTGCCGTTGCGTTTTTTTATGTACCAGGCCGCCTACTCCGACCCAACGTGCTGTGCGCTTCGGTTAATGTCCCGCAGCGTTCTTTTCGTGCGCGATGTAGCCAACGAAGAAGAGGAAGAAGAAGAGGGGGCGAAAGAGCAAGAACAAAAGAAGAAGAAGAAGAACAAGAAGAACAAGAAAAAGAACAAGAAGAACGAGAAGAACAAGAAAAAGAACAAGAAGAACAAGAAGAACAAGAAAAAGAACAAGAAGAACAAGAACAACAAGAAAAAGAACAAGAAGAACAGGGCGACAACGACGGGAAAAGCCCCTCTGTTGAGAAGGGGAGGGAATCCCCTTCCGAGGACGTCCACCGCGCGGGGGAGACCTCGGACTTCGCGAGGGGGCCTCGTGGAGGTCCCCCCTGAGGGCCTCTCAGGCTTCTTTTCGCGTTGAAAAAAGGGGCGACGAAAACGACGACGACGAAGAAAAAGAGGCACTTCAAACAGCAAAGACAAAGGGGCCATCGAGGAAGACGGCGGGGAGGGAGGTTTATAGCGGATATTGCTTTGTCGTGATCACGCGTTGGCTGGTTGGGGGCTGCGATCACGTTTTACCGTGTTTTGGCAATCATAAATTCATTTTTATTCCCTGCAAAGACGCCACGGCAATGCTGCGGGAGGGCGGACGGGCAGAAAAAGAAAACGACGAAAAAGGAGCCGTAGTGGGGCCTTTTCAGCGGTTTGCGAGCCTTTATAAAAGAGGTGGGAGGCGTTTAGAGGGGTTTGCTCGTCCGAGAGGGGCTTTTTTAGCGCCGATTGAATGCTCGTATGGAGGGAAGAAGAAGAGAAATGGGGAGGGAGAAAAAACGGCACTCGGCCGCGTACACGCGCAAGACGGCCGCCGAAGTCCTTAAAGCGGTCCTGGAGGAAAAGGAAAGGCAAAGGACGACGACGACGACGACGACGAAGGCCCCTGAAGAAGAACAAGAAGGGAAAGCAAAAGAAATGAAGTTCTTTGTAGTGTACTCGAATTGGTGTAGTATTAACATGCCTTTTGCGCAGCAAGTGGGGCAGGAGCAGGAAGACAGTGAAGGTGGGAATCATTCTCATACTAATAATATTTATAATCATCATCCTCTTATAGCCAAAGACGAACCCGGAGACGCGGTTTTGGCGACAACAACAACAACAACAACAACAACGCTGCTGCTGCTACTACTACTACTCCTACCGCTAGACGACTTCCGTGTTGTAGGTGCGATAATAATAGCCTTTGTTC
>JAHSUH010005479.1:0-53497 GCA_025388415.1 Cynanchum wilfordii | reverse complement strand
GAAAATCTGTATTTATAGATAACTAAGAACAGGGGTAAAATCGTCGTTTTACGAGAAAAAAGCGAGTTCTGCACTACGGGCGTGGCCCCCTTCCATCCCTACGGGCGTAGGAATGCCGTTATGTTTTGCGGTCATGGTGATCCGAGTGCAACGGACGTAGAGTAAGCCGATTACTCTATACGGGCGTATTGCATCAAAGGGCAACGGGCGTATAGTAGGTGGTTATTTTCTAAGGGCGTAGATATTCTTCCAGGGGCGTAACATAATTCCAGAATATTACACTTTTACCTCTAAATTTATCTTTTTCAGCAAATTCACCCCGGAAGTCACCCGAAATGTAAAATGCACAATTAAACCCATAATCAATCAATTTATCTCAATTTAATACAATAAAACTCACAAATCATGCACAATTAATATCCCAAACCTGATCATATTTGATGTTATCAATGATCCATATAACCAAGGCGAAAACTAATTATCTTGTTTTCATAGTTGTATGTCGAATAAAATTCGAAAATCAACTCGGCATAGATAGGCTCATCTATCGTAAAAACGCACGCATAAGGACGGATGGGCATCATTCTCCTTATATCACTCTCTATTCCTAACGAGAAAGCAGTTCCGCAATCAATCCTATGACCTTGTGCCACTTGTCGATCTAAAAGTGTTTCATACCTCTCTTCATACTCTTTCTCAACCTCTGAGAACGTAAGACAAGGATGTCTATCTCTAGTATGAGTAAAACTTCTTGTGACATATTTATTGTCCTTATCCATATTAGGTAATTCCAGTTTCCTCTTTGCCTTAGCCTTGCGAAGTAGCTGCTCTGGGTTGTCAAACATATCTCTTAACTTACTTGTAGTAGTCCGAGTCATCTTCCTATTAAAAGCAAAGAATAAGAGTTAGTAATAAAATTTCCAAGACTTTAGAGTTTTAGGGTTTTAAGAATATTTAGATTTTTATAGATTTTAAGATATTTATGATTTTTATGGGTTTTTTTTTAAAAAAAAAAATTTATGAAAGCTCTCTAGATGATCTCTAGAATAACTCCTAGTATGATTTTAGAATATATTTTCTAAAATTTAGATATTCCTATACTTAGGAGGATCGAGTTTACTTTCCTTAATCAAATTATTTCATAAAGAATAATTACTACCGTTATCAAATCATAAAACTTCTAAAATTTTGATCGGGAATTCTAAATATTTTATGAATTTTGCATCACCGGCAACGACGCCAAAAATTTGATGTGAATTTTGGTTACTATATTTTTAGCATAGATGATGATTAATATTAATTCAAGGAAAACAAATAGGTTGTCACTTAAATAACCAAAATCTAAGGCAAAGTACCTATCGTATGCGAGATAGTAACATGGAAGCATCAACGATTTTACATTTATAATATCGTATAGACCTAAAGACATTGCAAAACAGTTATAAACAATTATTAAATATGACAAGAATTTATTAACAAAATTTAACCCTAGGATAAGAATCAATTCATGAGTTTGTTGCTAAAACATAAATAGAATTGAAACGGATATGGTCTAGGATTCTTATTCGATTCGATGATTCAATTAAGATGATCTATATTCGAAGATATAACTTTAAGCGAGATCTAAGGCAATTATGATTAATATTAACTTTACTACCGTACCTGAGTTATCTAAGATAATTACCTCAATATGGGGGTTGCAAGTAATCCTAAATCTTTTTAGATTAATTATTAAGGCGTCAATTTAATAAAGTAATCTTACGATTTGCATTGATTATTAACTCAAGATTATTAGGCTGCCTAACCTCAATATGGGGGTTGCAAGTTATTACACCTAATCCGACAATTCATTAAATCTCCTATGGGGAGGTCTCAATAACAAACTGTCAAAATAACAAATTATTCCAAATAAATACTCAACTAGATGTAACCCTAACCCTAAGTAAAGTTGAAAGCATAAAGCAATAATAATCACAATGATAATCACAAATAGTATCCTTCCTGGAAATTAAAATAAATAACTCTAATTGTATCATTAATAATAAAAGAATCCCACGAGACAGAGTTGAAGTTAATAAAAGATGAAAAATAATAAAAAGTGAGAAGAGGGAAAAGAAAAGTTGTCGTTTGGTCGTCACTAATTCGACGGCGGGACTTGAACTCCGATTCTTCCCGAATCTTACTAGCCTTCCGATGTGAGTTATATATATATATATAAATAATATAAATAATCGAATAAATAATACTAAAAATAATAGGAATTCTCAAGATTAAAATAGGATTGTCACTAATAAAATAAACTCAACTAGGTAGAGCACCTATCAAAATAGTTTAGTAAATAAGGTAGTATTGATTTTTAATATTTATAAAATCGTTTTCCCCAAGAGCGTCTATTAAATTCTAGTGTGGAAAATATAATTAAATCAATTATGAATATGATTTGGAAGTATGAATCATTCATCAAGTAATCCACCCTTTATCAAGAATGATAAGATTGAATTCTAAATCCTAGAAAGCAAAGTAAATGAACAAAGTGAAGTAAAGTATCAAGCAAGTAATGGAAGGTAGAAACTCATAAGAAACATTCGGAGAAATGAAGGATACAAACTACTAGGGGCAAGATTAATCATGAATTAACTATCATAATCTCACCAATATTCAAGTCGAAGGAAGAACTTCTTCAATACAATTCGTTGCAAGAAATTCATTGATTTAAGAACACTTCAATGTTGACAAGATCAAATCTCCCATCAATCATCCTAGTTCCGGTCCATCAAAAGGAAATCTAATCGAATCAACTTAGCACTAATTGTTGTCCTAGTTCTAGCCTAACAATGAGTGTTAATCTGGAACTACAACCTCAAATCAAAGCTCAATACTCAAGATAAAATTCAGATTCAAAGCTATGAATGAAATTTCAATTCAAATTAATAACACTACAACAATCATCCATGAAAACCATAATTTTCCCAAAGTAATTGTAGAATAATACCAACCATTTCTACCTAAAAGAAATGTAGAGAGAAGAGTTCCTAGGGTTGGTCTCTAATTACAAGATAGAAATTATAACAAATAAAAGAAGAAGAGTAACCTCTTCAACTCCCTCTTTGTCAAAATTCTTGTTCTTCTTCAAATCTTCAAGTTGATGGAGTTGATTCCTCTCTTGCAAAACTTCAAGGAAATTCCTTACGATTCGAGGCAATTTCACACAAAGACTCACAAGAGATTCTTACAACTTACAACAAGTGAAAGAGATCTCAAAGTATAGAAAATAGCAAAGTGTAGATCAAATTCAAAACCCTAAAACAAGAATTACAAAATTACTTTGATAGCATAACCCTTCCAAAATGTAGCCAGCCTAAACACTGCTAGAAATCCTAATATTTATAAATAACCGAAAATAGGGGTAATTTAGTCATTTTACAAGGAAAAACAGTGATTCTGGTTAGACTACGGGTGTTGCCCTTTATTCTATACGGGCGTATCAAGGTAGTTATCTCTACGGGCGTAGCCTCCTTGGCCTTTACGGGGTAGCAAGGTAGTTAAGGGCAACGGGCGTAGAGCTTAAAGGGCAACGGGCATAGGAGATGCAGTTACTTTCTATGGGCGTAGTCCTTCTGCTAAGGGCGTAGCCAATCTTATGGAAAATTGCATTTTGCACCCTTAATTTGTCTTTTTACTTCAATTTCGCCCAGAACTAACCTGAAACAGAATATTTGCAATTAAACCCAAATTCAACCAATTTATCTCAATTTAATACAATAATCCTCAACAATTATGCATAATTATCCTTCCAACACATTATCAAATTTATGGTTATCACCTTCCTCCTTGTCTTGCTCACGAGATCTTCTAGTAACCTACCTCTCAACTAAGCTATAGAGCTCTTCTTATGGTGGAGGCTCAAACCCTAAAGCTAAGAAGAAAAATATAAAACTAGAAAATATTTAACTACGAGGGAAATTTCCGAGAATCTATGGAAGTAGAAACTCAAAATTCCTCGAATTCTCTGCAACTCTGAGCACTCTGGAGAGTTGGTGGTGTCTGGAAAAGCTAGACTTCCGCCTCTATTTATAGGAGTAGAAGTATAGTTTGAGCAGAATTGAAAGACCAAAATTTTAGGATCCGGGACCCTAGTACGGCCGTATTGACACTACGGTCGTACTCCATTCAGTATGGTCGTACTGAAATTTAGTCCCTCATTTCTTCATTTCTTCAATTTCAATCCTGAAACTTCCAAAAAATGAAAATAGAACAAATTTGCATAATTTCCAGTCAATTAAATCCAATTAAACTCTAAATTAAACATAATTACCCTTTAAAAACACGATATAAATTCGACATATCAATTACCTCAATATGGTGGTTACATGTAATCCTAAACCTTTTTAGATTAGTTATTAAGGTGTCAATTTAACAACATAATCTAAAGATTTGCATTGATTCCAAACTCGAGATTATTAAGCTGTCTAACCTCGGTATGGTGGCTACAAGTTATTAGTCCTAATCTGGAAATCTATTAAATCTCTTATGGTGGGGACTCATTAACAAACCGTCAATTCAATTAACTATTGTAGTATCATGCATAAACCTAAGTTTCATAGCAAAAACTCAATACGAGAATCAAATCGAAAGCGTAAAACAATAAGCAATTCACAATGTATATTAAAACGTATCCTTTCCGAAAATATATAAATCAATAATCAATCAATCCGATAAAGAGTATCTTAGGAGACAGAATCATAACATATAAAGGAAAAGTAACACAAGAATGAAAAGAAAAGGAAAGAGAAAGTTGTCGTTTTGCTCTCACGGCTTCCACGGGCTGGCTTAATCCTCCAGGATCTCGTCAGAGACTTGTATTCCGGACCCTTATCTAGCCCTAAAGTTCTTTGGAAATCACTCCTCTCAACTAAACTATAAGGTATCCCTTATGGTGGAGGCTCAACCCTACACTCGAGAAGAAAGAAAACGAAAAACCGAAAAACTACGAGAACTCCTTAAATCTAACGTTGGCACTCGAGTTCTCGTTGTTCCGAATGATTCCGATCTGCCAAAAAGTTGGAATGGGTGCCTCTATTTATAGGGATGGGGGCTTTCTAGACCTTTTGAGGTGAAAAATTTCAAAAATCGCGCATTTGGACGGCACTACGCCCGTAGTAGATCCTATTTCCACGGACTACGATCGTTGAGGTCACTACGCCCGTAGTAGATCCTCTTTTCACGGCCGTAGTGAAATTATTCAAAAATTGCATTTTAGCCCCTTGTTTTTTCCAATTTTACAATTTAGTCCCCAAAACTTTTCTGAAACCAAAATTATGTAATTAGATGTCATAAACAACTAATTTCAACCAATTAATACCATAATTAACTTAAATTGAACATAATTAATGTATAAAAACATGATACAAAATCGAGTTATCAATCAATAATAATAAAAGTAAAATAATGAGAAAAAATATAAAATATTTATTGATGTATAAAAATATAAAATAGGGTAAATTATCCCGTAACACCTCAACTTTTCGGGATCTGGGAGTTTTGCACCTAAACATTTTTTTTCCAGCTTTTTGCACTCCAACTAAAAAAAAATCGCCTAATTCGCACCTCCGTCCAAAAATTCCGTCCAAACTCCAAATCCATCAATTTCTCAGGGGCATTTCTTTTTTTTATATTTAGGATTTTTTAAAAAAAAATTTTTAGGGGAAATTTTTTATTTATAAAGAATTATTTAATTTTTTCATTTAGTGAGATTCGAACCCCGATCGCGCGTCAAAAATAGATGTACTTTACCACTACACCAATGAATCAAATAATATTATGTTTTACAAGCATTTTATTTATTCTCTTTAAGAAGATTTTAATTTTATAAAAATGATTAAATTTTTGCAATCAACTGGATTCAATTGGATTCAATGATTTAAAAACTTCTCTCTCTCTCTCTCTTCATCACTTTCTTCTCTCTCTATCTATCTTTCCATTCTCTATTTTCCTCCAAATTTATGCGCGTCAACGCCCGATTAGCCTTGCCGGGGTTTGAAATTTTGTCTCATAGATGTTATTCCGAAATACCCAATAGGTAGGGTGTGCAATTAACCTGCTGCAATGAAGAGGTAAACCCTAATTTTTTTCCCCAATGCGTTCAATCAAAAATTAGAGGAATAGAGTAGGATTGGAATGGTTATTTCTGGTAGTTGTTATTTTCACTACTGCAATTGAGTGGACATTGATAACATCAAATATGATCATGATTTGAGATATAAATTGTGCATGATTTGTGATTATAATTGTATTAAATTGAGATAAATTGATTGATTTTGGGTTTAATTGCAAATATTCTGTTTCAGGTAACTTTTGGGGCAAATTGGTGAAAAAAGATAAATTCAAAGCAAAAGCGCGCAACATTCGGGAAATTCGCTACGCCCGTGGATGATGTCTTACGCCCGTATCTGAGTAAACGCCCGTTTGAATTAACCGTCTTCCTTACGCCCGTGGCACTCTGGATCAAACGCCCGTAAGGAGTAACTGCTCTAAACGCCCGTATAGCATAGAGGGCTACGCCCGTAAGGATGCTCTGTCCAGAATATTTTTTATGTAAAATGACGATTTTACCCCTAGTTTAGTAGATCTATAAATACTAGAATTTTTAGCCTTAATTAGATTGGCTTGAGGATCGGATTATATTTCACATTGTTCTTAGATATTGAATATCATATTAGGTTTTCCTTCAATTTCATATATTTTTGGTAGAGACTTTGGGGAATTTCTATTACTTTGATTGAATAACTTTGATTAGATAATTCCCTAGGTTGTTTTAGTGAATAAATGTTTCTAGTTAGGTTATGAAATCTCTCCTTGGTCTATGAGGTAGAGTTTTGTGACTTGATCAAGAGGATTTTGAGCTACTTCAACCATTCAAGCTTCAAGGAACAAGAAGAGGATTCAAGAAGAAAGTTGAGGTGTAGAGATCTTTCCGGATTCAATTGACAACTTGTTTTGAATTATTTTCTTACCTTCTTCAAGTATTCTTGTTGATAATTCTTGTAATCTAGTTTACCAACCTAATAGGAACTCTCTTCTCCTACATTTCTTTAGGGTAGAAGTGGTTGGTTTCATGTTATACTTTCACTATGAGATTGATATATTGTGAGTTGATTGTTATGATTTCATTAACTTGAATTGCAATTTCAATTATGGCTTTGATTTGATTGTTTATCTTGAGTTGAGCCCTAATTCGATCTTGTGGTTCGGGTTAACACTAATTGTTAAGCCGGACCTTGGATATACGATTAGTGCTAGGTTAGTTGGATTGTCTTCCTATTGATGTACCTGGACCTTGGATGATTAGTAGGGATTTGATCTTACTAATATATTCGAGTTGTTCTTCACGTATGAATTTCTTTCAACGACACGTATTGAGGAAGTTCATCTTTAGACTCGGATTCGGTGAAATTGTAATAGTTGAATCATGATACTTGATTTTGTTGTGAAGTGTATCCTCCACTCTCTCTAATGTGTTTAGTGAGTTCTTCACATATTCAATATTACCTCATCCATGATTTTACTTTACTTGCTTTTAATTTGCTTTCTAGGATTTAGAAATCAATCTTATCATTCTTGATATTGGTTGGTTTACTTGTTGAATGATCCTTATTCACAAATCATATTCATAATTAGTTTGATTATATTTTCCACACTAGAATTTAATAGAAGTCTTAGGGAAAAACGATTTTTATAAATTTAAAATCTGAATATCACCTTATTTACTAAACTATTTCGATAGGTGCTTTGCCTAATTGAGTTATTTTATTTGTGACAAACCTATTTTAATATTAAAGATTATTATTATTTTTAGTATTATTTATTCGATTATTTATATTATTTATATTAATATTTTATAACTCAAAATAACACATCGGACATGATTTTTAGTTCACTTCAATTCATAAAAAAATAACCATTTTGGGAGATAGTTGTTTATATAAAAATTAGTTGTTTATATATATATATATATATATAGATAGATAGATAGATATAAACAAGGGAAAACTACTAATCGTAAGACCAAGAAAAGAGGAATGAAATAAAACGCTTAGCAAAACTAAAATTCTAGTGAACAGAACCACCACCGGCCGAGTTTGATCGAACCAAGCATCAATAACATCACCATCATCCAATCCCAGATCTTTTGCAGTCTGTAAATCTTTGATCTTCATCCCGTCGAAGGTGAAACAGAGGGTTTCGTAATTCAGACCTAGTTTATCGCAATAAGCATGCACCGCCTTCTTTTTTTTTTTGGGTTAATAGAAGGGTGGGGGGGGGGGGGGGGGGGGGGGGGGGGGGGGTAAAAATTTTAATTGTAGTTGAGAAGAGATGGGGAGGTTATGAGGTTGAGAATCCCGATCAAGCTTTTTTTTTTTTTTTTTTGATAATCCCGATCAAGACTTGTTTCCAAGATAAACCTTTCAAATTTCCATCTCATACATCTAATCCCAATGTACAAAATCAACCCAAAAAAATTATTTTTTTATAAAACAAAAATCTCTTAAAGATAATATTAATATACAAGAGTCCTAATTTTTTTTTTTCATTTTTAAAGTCTTAAACTTTTTTCCCTAAGAAAATCAAGGTCCTTTTTTATAAATTTCCTCAAAATTTTTTAAAATTTAATGGTTTGTGTGGTTTATTTAATAAAAGGAAAGACTAATTAAGTCATTTTACATTAAATATATTTTTATATATATATCATTTTATCATTTCGACAATATTTTGTGAATGAGTGTTGCAACCCTTTTTTACTCTAAATTTCATGTAAAGTAACTTAATTATCGATTCTTTAATCAACTTAAATCATACAAAACATTAAAATTTAAAATTTTTTGATAAAATGTGTGCAAAAGGACCTTAATTGTCTTAAGTAAAAAAGTTTGGGACTTTAAAAGTGAAAAAAAAAATATATTTTAGGTCTAAGCTTGCCAATTTATTTGAGACCAAATTCATCAATTACTCAAATAATAATAGAAAATTTCTTCAAAATTTAATATTTGAAAGTTTTTTGTTTTACAAATTAGTAATTTTATAGAAAAGAATAATTATGTTTTATATTGAACAGTAAAAAGGTAAGATTTTTAGAGAATTGATTATTATTATTTCATTAAGTAATATAATATTCTTTTATCTAACCAACCACAATAATAACTAAATTTTTTTCCCGGTGTGCATTCCATTAAACATAAACCCACACAAATAACTTTAAGATGTAGGTGAGATGGTAAAGACTTCTCTTGACTTTAAGTGAGGTTCATGGTTCAAAGAAAAAAAATATAAACCTACTACTTGTGGTTAAATAATATGATAATTGATAAACGATTTAATGCATTGCCATTAGATCAGGCAATACAAGGTTATCGCTACCAATACTGAAATCAAACCCAAACCACACTTCTCACTTCATAACTCTTTCAAATCTTATTAAAATACCAATAAAAATATAATATATGTAAAATTAATTAACTCTAAAAATTAATAATAATTATTTCTTATTAATTTAACAAGAATAAGCCCCTCCCCTTTTGTCCCAAGAATAAGCTTAAAGTGCTCAAAAATATATTGATTTATTTCGAGATTGAGTCAAAAGCTTTCGAAACAAATTAAATTTATTATACTTTTATTTGATGGATCA
Organism: Cynanchum wilfordii; assembly: GCA_025388415.1. NCBI lineage: Eukaryota > Viridiplantae > Streptophyta > Magnoliopsida > Gentianales > Apocynaceae > Cynanchum > Cynanchum wilfordii. Next base: position 43,815 of record JAHSUH010005479.1, on the reverse strand, counting down.
GCACAAATTGAATCAACGAATCAATAAAGATTAGAACAAACATTATAAATCAAATTTTTTAACATGACCTAGTATACATGTTCATTTGAAATGCAAGAAAAGAAATGAAAAAAGAATTATCAAGTAATAAATCAAACCAAAACCACAAAATAGGTTACTTAAATCAAACCAAGTACTCAAACCCCTCTCTCTCTCTCTGGGAACTGCAATTTTACTAATGAGAATGCATTGAATTGCTAAAACTAACCCTCCAATTCTATGTTTGCATGTGAGAATGAACTTCCTCTTTTTTCCAAGAGTAATCAATGAACATATAAAAAGCGTCGTACAACAAAACAACAAAAAAGTACAATCAACTTTAAAGAATTCATGCAATTTAAGAGCACCCAGATTCTAATCCTATTAAGTTATTAAGTCTGAACATGGCAGCAAAATCCAGAACTTCTTAGCATATAATCTTCCTATCTTGATCAAAACAATACGGGGCATGTTCTTACACCTAGGATTTCACAAGTTGGATCGTGATTTTCCTAATCAAGACATTTGAACAGCATTAAACCATTTAAGGTACATTAGCAGATTCTTAAGGGTCTATGCAATTAATTCCCTCATCAGAAAACCTAATCAGATAGAAGATGATATAGTAATTGTATCAGCCTCATCATTCAAGTAAGCCAAAAGGAGGGGAAAATTTTTAATAAGAACTAAAGGCATCCTTCGTACCGAGTAGCTATATCATAAGGCAAAATCATACACGCTTTAGCTATTTAGGAACAAAATGAAGACAAAAGGTTAAAAATGTAGCCATTTAAGAATAAACAGAGAAACAAAGAAAAAGATACTGTTCTATTGGTTGCCAGATACAACACATAACCAAAATGACATTAAGGCATACAATCAACATATGTAAGTGTTAATTGCATTTATATGAAAATTAAAAGAAAATATATCAAACAGTAACAGTTTGAGTTAATGAGACACAAAGATGATTAAGATGCCATGCCACTTAAAACAAAAAGAAATGAGAAAATTAGCAAAATCCCTATAAAGCTTTTAGAAGCCTCAGAAGTAGAAGAACATTACCATGTCTTCTCAATAAGATTCCTATAATGAAAGAATATCCTACTTAAGTTACCTGTATGGTCAATTGATTGCAATTTCATCCATAATGACTTTGATTATAATGACAAGTATCCTCAACAATAGATATAGCCTGTAAATGAAATCAAGTTGTGCATGCATTCATAATAATTTCATAACACTCAATATCTATCTAGAAAAATATTTGTCCGGAACATCCAGCAATTCAAACAATTTATAGCACAAAAGTCCTATCTGGAACATCCAAATGCTATTCATGAAAACCCTAAACTGGAGCATCCAGTCTTCTAATAAAAATAGAGTAGTCATGAATTACGCCAAAATACCAAATAAGACTCTTTAAAGAATGTAAAGAATAATTCATCGGATATACTTATTTGCAAAAAGAAATAAAGAATCCAAAAACGAAACAAAGGAAATAACGAAAACTAAGAAATATTGAGAAAGAAAGAGAAAGGAACTAATAAATTGGAGAAGGACTTGCAGGAGAATATTCTTCTTCCACATCTTCATCCGCAGAATCGTAGTATGGAGTTGTTATTTTCGGCTTCATATTTGGTTGTAAAGATTTATCATAACTATTCATACCTTTTGCCTCTAACCTCTTTAGGCGAATATCTTGTTGTTATGCTACTTCTTTTTGATCATCAATAGCATCCATCATAAATTTCTCGAACTCATTCTTAGGAATATAAGATATATTCCGGCCTGACTTTTGTTGCTTTTCTTCTTCCTTGGGACTTGGGGGTATGATTACATGGGTTATCCCAATATCCTGCAGAATACTAGAATCGACTGGCGTCGTGGAATCACTTACCCTTGTCAAGTTCTCCTTTTCAATTTCCACTCCTATTGATCTTGCAAGTCTTGTAACAAAGGTCCAAAACCTAAAGGTTGTGTTGTAGATTTCTTAACATGTGTGTTAATAATCCGAGCAAAAACTTGGCCTAAATCAATAGGTTTTTCATGGTACATATGAGAGAAGACAACTATTTCCAAAGGACTAAGAATTGTCTTACTTTCAATCTTCCTAGTAACTATATATGGAAACATAGTATGTAGATAATGAAGGCTTAGATGAATATCCGAAACTCTTGTTGTATCCGCACTATACTCTTTCTAAGTAGCTCTAATATGATCCCAATACATTGATGTATTGTCCGAGAATTCTCTTACTGCACTATGATAAATGCATGATGTAACTTCTTCTTGAGTCCAAATTCCTAAATGCACACCAAACTCTTTAGTACTCATATTATGTTCCAAATAATCAAGACGAAATCTAACTCTCTTGTTTTCATAGCTAAATGTCAAATAAAATTCGAAAACCAACTCGGCATAGATAGGCTCATCTACCATAAAAATGCGAGCATAAGGACGAACACATATCATTCTCCTTAAATCAGTTTCTATTCCTAGCGAGAAAGCAGTCCCCCAATCAATCCTACCACCTTGCGCTATTTGTCTGTCTAAAAGGGCCACATATCTTTCTTCATATTCCTTCTCATTTGATAGAAAAATGAGACAACAGGAATGTTCATTTTTAGAATGGTCAAAACTTTTAGTAACATACTTATTATCCTTCTCCTTATCCTTATCAGTGTAATTCCAATTTCCTCTTTGCCCTAGCCTTGCGAATTAGTTGCTCTGGGTTATCAAACATATCTCCCAACTTGCTTGTAGTAGTCCGAGTCATCTTCCTATCAAAAGCAAAGAATAAGAGTTAGTAATAAATTTTCCAAGGCTTTAGAATTTAGGATTTTTAAGAATTTTTTAGATTTTTATAGGTTTTTTAGGATATTTATTTTTTATGGGTTTTAAATTTTAGGAAAGCTCTCTGGATGATATCCAGAATAACTCCTAGTATGATTCTAGAATGTATTTTCTAAAATTTAGATATTCCTATCTTTAATTAAATTTAGATAATCTAAAATTAAAAATTTTAGGAAATCCTATACTTAGGAGGATCGAGTTTACTTTTCTTAATCAAATTATGTCATAAAGAATAATTACTACCGTTATCAAATCATAAAACAGCTAAAATTTTGATCAGGAATTCTAAAAATTTTATGAATTTTGCATCCCCGGCAACGACACCAAAAATATGATGTGAATTTTGGTTACTATATTTTTAGCATAGATTATGATTGAGATTAATTCAAGCAAAACAAATAGGTTGTCACTTAAATAACCAAAATCTAAGGCAGAGTACCTATCGTATGCAGATAGTAACATGGAAGCATCAACGATTTTACATTTATAAAATATCGTATAGACCAAAAGACGTTGACAACAGTTATAAGCAATTATTAGATATGACAAGAATTTATTAACAAAAGTTAACCCTAGGATAAGAATCAATTCATGAGATTGTTGCTAGAACATAAATAGAATTGAAACAGATATGGTTGAGGATTCTTATTCAGTTCGATGATTCAATTAGAATGACCATATTGGAAGATGTAGCTTTAAGCAGATCTAAGGCAATTGTGATCAATATTAAATTTACTACCGTACCCAAGTTATCTAATGTGATTATCACAATACGGTTGTCGCAAGTAATCCTAAACCTTTGTAGATTAATTATTAAGTCGTGAATTTAATAAGTTTATCTTAAGATTTGCAATGATTATGAACTTGAGATTATTAGGCTGCCTAACTTCAGTATGGTTACCGCAAGTTATTAGACCTAATCCAGCAATTCATTAAATCTCCTATGGTTGGGACTCATTAACAAACCGTCAATTAATTAATTATTCCAATTATATGCTCAACTAGATGCAAACCTATATGTCATAGCATAAATTGAATAAGAAACTAAGTTGAAAGCATAAAGCAATAATAATCACAATGATAATCACAAACAGTATCCTTCCCGGGAAATTAATAAAAGCTCTAATTGTATCATTAATAATAAAAGAATCCCAAGAGACAGAGATAAAGTAAATAAAGAATGAAAAATAATAGACTTGAGAAGAGGGAAAAGAAAAGTTGTCGTTTGGTTATCACTACTTCGACGGCGGGACTTGACCTCCGATTCTTCACGAACCCTACTAGCCTTCCTCCTTGTCTTGGCCACGAAATCTTCTAGAATCACAGCTCTCAACTAAGCTATAGAGCTCTCCCTTATGGTTGAGGCTCAAACCCTAAGCTAAGAAGAAAAATATAATAACTAGAAAATATTTATCTACGAGGGTAATTTCCGAGAATCCACGGGAGTGGAGACTCGAAATCCCTCAAATTCTCTACACTCTGCACTCTCTGGTGGGTTGGTGGTTCATTCCAACGGCTTGGCTGCTGCCTCTATTTATAGGAGTAGAAAAGGAGTTGAAAACGGTGAAAATTCGATGTGGGGACGCCAAAACTGCCTTCAACACGGGCTGCAACACGGGCGGAAACACGCCCGTGTCGCGTGTCTTCAACACGCCCTCAACACGGTCAGCAACACTCCCGTGCCGGCGCAACACGGCCAGCAACTCGGGCAGGAAAACGCCCGTGTTGAGCCTTTTTTACAAAAATTGCACTTTTAGTCCCCGATTTCTTCATTTCTTCAATTTCAGTCCTGAAACTTCCAAAAAGTGAAAACCGAGCAAATTTGCGTAATTTCCATTTAACTAAGTCTAATTAGACTTTAATTTAAACATATTTAAACATAATGACCCCTTAAAAACACGATATAAATCCTACATATCAAAACTCAACTAGGCAGAGAACCTATCGAAATAGTTGATGTGTTATTTTGAGTTATATATAAATAATATAAATAATAAAAATAATAGAATAAATAATACTAAAAATAATAAGAATCTTAGGATTAAAATAAGTTTGTCACTAATAAAATAACTCAATTAGGCAGAGCACCTATCGAAATAGTTTAGTAAATATGGTAGTATTCGGATTTTAAATTTATAAAAATCGTTTTTCGATAAGACTTCTATTAAATTCTAGTGTGGAAAATATAATCAAACTAATTATGAATATGATTTGTGAATAAGGATCATTCAACAAGTAAATCAACCAATATCAAGAATGATAAGATTGAATTCTAAATCCTAGAAAGCAAAGTAAAGAACAAAGTAAGGAATAAAGCAAGTAAAAAGGTTGGGAGGAATTCTTTGTAAAATATAGGTGAGATAAGAGGATACAAAATACCAAGTATAGGATAATCTTGGATCTAGTATCATAGCTCCACCAAAATCAAGTCTAAGGTAGAATCTCTTCCATACGGTTCGTGGTAAGAAATTTCTAGATTAAGAACACTTGAATGTTGACAAGATCAAATCTCCCATCAATCATCCCGGTTCCGATCCATCAATAGGAAATTAATCACATCAACTTGGCACTAATCGTATATCCCGGTTCCGGCCTAACAATTAGTGTTAATCCGAAACCACAATCTCACATCAAGACTTGTACTAAAGATAAAATTCAGATCTAAAGTCATCAATGAAATTGCAATTTGAATTAATAAAACCACAATCATTCAATCCAAGAACATCACAATATCTCAAGTAATTTGTAAAATAAAACCAACCAAATCTACCTATAAGAAATGTAGAAATGAGAATTCCTAAGGTTGGTTAACTAATTACAAAGAATAACAAGGAATAATAGAAGAAAAGGGGAAAGTGAAACATAGACATTAAACCTTCTTCCTCTTCAACTCCTTCTCTTGATTCTTCTTTGCTTCTTCAACTTGGATCTTCAATTTGTGTAGCCCAAATACCCTAGAATATATTCAGTAAATTTCCTTACGGATCGAGGCAAACCTACCAAAATAATCCCAAGATACTCAATACTACAACAAGTAGAGAGTAATCTCTAAGAAAATTGGAAAATCAAAGTATAGATCTCTCTCTAAGTTCTACCAAACCTCTAAAATTACTTAGCAATTAAGCCTAATCAAACCTCTATCCAACCTCAAATAATGGTAAAAATCCCAATATTTATAGATAACCAAAACAGGGGTAAAATAGGAATTTTACACAAAAATCTCTAAAATCTCGGAGAGAGCCAAACACGGGCTCAGTGGTATACGTAACACGGGCTTAGTGACGGTTTTATCACCGAGCGCGTGTTGAATCTGGCCGTGTTCTTCCTTCTTTCTGGGCGTGTTCATTCACTAAGCACGTGTTCCTTAGCTTGTCGGGGCGTGTTGAGTCTTCCTGAAGGGCGTGTTCTTGGACGGAGCACGTGTTGATGGGCTGGATTTGTATTTCTTTCCGGAAATTGCATATTTAGTCCCTAAACTTTGCTCTTTTGATCAATTAGCTCCACAAACTCCCTGAAAACAGAATTATCACAATTAAGTACATATTTGGGAAATTCATCTCAATTTACTCTATTAAACCTCAACAATTATGCACAATTATCCTTCAAAAACATTATCAAATTTAGCGTTATCAATAGTTTAGTAAATAAAGGTAGTATTTAGATTTTAATATTTATAAAATCGTTTTCCCAAAGACGTCTATTAATTTTTAGTATGGAAAATATAATTAAATTAATTATGAATATGATTTGGAAATATGAATCAATCATCAAGTAATCCAACCTTTATCAAGAATGATAGGATTGAATTCTAATTTCCTAGAAAGAAAAGTAAAGAATATGGATGAGACAATATTGAATATTGAAGAACTCACTAAAGACATTAGAGAGAATGGAGGATACACTTCACCCGAAACCAAGTATCATGAATCAATTACCACAATTTCACCAAATCCAAGTCTAAGGTTGAATTTCCTCAATACGTGTCATTGAAAGAAATTCATACATGAAGAACAACTCGGATATATTAGTAAGATTAGGTCCCTACTAATCATCCAAGGTCCAGGTGCATCAATAGGAAAATAACCAAACTAATCTAGCACTAATCGTATATCCAAGGTCCGGTTTAAAAATTAGTGTTAACCCGAACCACAAAATTGAATTAGAGCTCAACTCAAGATAAGAATTAAAATCAAAGCCATAATTGAAATTGCAATTCAAGCTAATAAAATCATAACAATCAACTCACAATAGATCAATCTCAAAGTGAAGATGTAACATAAAACCAACCACTTCTACACTAAAGAAATGTAGAAGAAGAGAGTTTCTATTGGGTTGGTAAACTAGATTACAAGAATTATCATCAAAAGTAATAGAAGAAGGTAAGAAAACAAATCCAAAACCCAGTTGTAAATTGATACCGGTAAAAGTCTCTTTACTTCAACTCCTCTCTTGAATCCTCTTCTTGCAACTTTGAAGCTTGAAGGATTGAAGTAGATCCAAACACCTCTTGAATAGATTGTACAACTCTTCCTTATAGACCGATGAGAAATTACACAACCTAACTAGAGACAATTATCACAACAACAATCTAGGTAATCTTCTATGTGAAAGTAGAACAACAAATTGATAGAAAATTCCCTAAATTCTATACCAAAGATATGAAATTCAAGTAAACCCAATATGATATTCAATATATAAACAATGTGATAATCAAGCCAATTTGACTAATGCTAAAAATCCTAATATTTATAGGTAACCGGAAGCGGGGTAAAATCGTCATTTTACAAATAAAACAATGATTCCGGCATTACTACTGATGTGTTATTTGAGTTATATTTAAATAATATAAATAATAGAATAAATAATACTAAAAATAATAAGAATCTTAGGATTAAAATAAGTTTGTCACTAATAAAATAACTCAATTAGGCAGAGCACCTATCGAAATAGTTTAGTAAATATGGTAGTATTCGATTTTTAAATTTATAAAAATCGTTTTTCCCTAAGACTTCAATTAAATTCTAGTGTGGAAAATATAATCAAACTAATTATGAATATGATTTGTGAATAAGGATCATTCAACAAGTAAATCAACCAATATCAAAAATGATAAGATTGAATTCTAAATCCTAGAAAGCAAAGTAAAGAAGAAAGTAAGGAATAAAGCAAGTAAAAAGGTTGGGAGGAATTCTTTGTAAAATATCGGTGAGATAAGAGGATACAAAATACCAAGTATAGGATAATCTTGGATCTAGTATCATAGCTCCACCAAAATCAAGTCTAAAGTAGAATCTCTTCCATACGGTTCGTGGTAAGAAATTCCTAGATTAAGAACACTTGAATGTTGACAAGATCAAATCTCCCATCAATCATCCTGGTTCCGATCCATCAATAGGAAATTAATCACATCAACTTGGCACTAATCGTATATCCTGGTTCCGGCCTAACAATTAGTGTTAATCCGAAACCACAATCTCACATCAAGACTTGTACTAAAGATAAAATTCAGATCTAAAGTCATCAATGAAATTGCAATTTGAATTAATAAAACCACAATCATTCAATCCAAGAACATCACAATATCTCAAGTAATTTGTAAAATAAAACCAACCAAATCTACCTATAAGAAATGTAGAAATGAGAATTCCTAAGGTTGGTTAACTAATTACAAAGAATAACAAGGAATAATAGAAGAAAAGGGGAAAGTGAAACATAGACATTAAACCTTCTTCCTCTTCAACTCCTTCTCTTGATTCTTCTTTGCTTCTTCAACTTGGATCTTCAATTTGTGTAGCCCAAATACCCTAGAATATATTCAGTAAATTTCCTTACGGATCGAGGCAAACCTACCAAAATAATCCCAAGATACTCAATACTACAACAAGTAGAGAGTAATCTCTAAGAAAATTGGAAAATCAAAGTATAGATCTCTCTCTAAGTTCTACCAAACCTCTAAAATTACTTAGCAATTAAGCCTAATCAAACCTCTATCCAACCTCAAATAATGGTAAAAATCCCAATATTTATAGATAACCAAAACAGGGGTAAAATAGGAATTTTACACAAAAATCTCTAAAATCTCGGAACAGAGCCAAACACGGGCTCGGTGGTATACGTAACACCGGGCTCACGGTGGCGGTTTTATCACCGAGCGCGTGTTGAATCCGGCCGTGTTCTTCCTTCTTTCTGGGCGTGTTCATTCACTAAGCACGTGTTCCTTAGCTTGTCGGGGCGTGTTGAGTCTTCCTGAAGGGCGTGTTCTTGGACGGAGCACGTGTTGATGGACTGGATTTGTATTTCTTTCCGGAAATTGCATATTTAGTCCCTAAACTTTGCTCTTTTGATCAATTAGCTCCACAAACTCCCCGAAAACAGAATTATCACAATTAAGTACATATTTGGGAAATTCATCTCAATTTACTCTATTAAACCTCAACAATTATGCACAATTATCCTTCAAAAACATTATCAAATTTAGCGTTATCAATAGTTTAGTAAATAAAGGTAGTATTTAGATTTTAATATTTATAAAATCGTTTTCCCAAAGACGTCTATTAATTTTTAGTATGGAAAATATAATTAAATTAATTATGAATATGATTTGGAAATATGAATCAATCATCAAGTAATCCAACCTTTATCAAGAATGATAGGATTGAATTCTAATTTCCTAGAAAGCAAAGTAAAGAATATGGATGAGACAATATTGAATATTGAAGAACTCACTAAAGACATTAGAGAGAATGGAGGATACACTTCACACTTGAAACCAAGTATCATGAATCAATTACCACAATTTCACCAAATCCAAGTCTAAGGTTGAATTTCCTCAATACGTGTCATTGAAAGAAATTCATACATGAAGAACAACTCAGATATATTAGTAAGATTAGGTCCCTACTAATCATCCAAGGTCCGGTGCATCAATAGGAAAATAACCAAACTAATCTAGCACTAATCGTATATCCAAGGTCCGGTTTAAAAATTAGTGTTAACCGAACCACAAAATTGAATTAGAGCTCAACTCAAGATAAGAATTAAAATCAAAGCCATAATTGAAATTGCAATTCAAGCTAATAAAATCATAACAATCAACTCACAATAGATCAATCTCAAAGTGAAGATGTAACATAAAACCAACCACTTCTACACTAAAGAAATGTAGAAGAAGAGAGTTTCTATTGGGTTGGTAAACTAGATTACAAGAATTATCATCAAAAGTAATAGAAGAAGGTAAGAAAACAAATCCAAAACCAGTTGTAAATTGATACCGTAAAAGTCTCTTTACTTCAACTCCTCTCTTGAATCCTCTTCTTGCAACTTTGAAGCTTGAAGGATTGAAGTAGATCCAAACACCTCTTGAATAGATTGTACAACTCTTCCTTATAGACCGATGAGAAATTACACAACCTAACTAGAGACAATTATCACAACAACAATCTAGGTAATCTTCTATGTGAAAGTAGAACAACAAATTGATAGAAAATTCCCTAAATTCTATACCAAAGATATGAAATTCAAGTAAACCCAATATGATATTAAATATATAAACAATGTGATAATCAAGCCAATTTGACTAATGCTAAAAATCCTAATATTTATAGGTAACCGAAAGCGGGGGTAAAATCGTCATTTTACAAATAAAACAGTGATTCCGGCATTACTACTGATGTGTTATTTGAGTTATATTTAAATAATAAAAATAATAGAATAAATAATACTAAAAATAATAAGAATCTTAAGATTAAAATAAGTTTGTCACTAATAAAATAACTCAATTAGGCAGAGCACCTATCGAAATAGTTTAGTAAATATGGTAGTATTCGGATTTTAAATTTATAAAAATCGTTTTTCCCTAAGACTTCTATTAAATTCTAGTGTGGAAAATATAATCAAACTAATTATGAATATGATTTGTGAATAAGGATCATTCAACAAGTAAACCAAGCAATATCAAGAATGATAAGATTGATTTCTAAATCCTAGAAAGCAAATTAAAAGCAAGTAAAGTAAAATCATGGATGAGGTAATATTGAATATGTGAAGAACTCACTAAACACATTAGAGAGAGTGGAGGATACACTTCACAACAAAATCAAGTATCATGATTCAACTATTATAATTTCACCGAATCCGAGTCTAAAGATGAACTTCCTCAATACGTGTCGTTGAAAGAAATTCATACGTGAAGAACAACTCGAATATATTAGTAAGATTAAATCCCTACTAATCATCCAAGGTCCAGGTACATCAATAGGAAGACAATCCAACTAACCTAGCACTAATCGTATATCCAAGGTCCGGCTTAACAATTAGTGTTAACCCGAACCACAAGATCGAATCATAGCTCATCTCAAGATAAACAATCAAATCAAAGCCATAATTGAAATTGCAATTCAAGTTAATGAAATCATAACAATCAACTCACAATAGATCAATCCCATAGTGAAAGCATAACATAAAACCAACCACTTCTACCCTAAAGAAATGTAGGAGAAGAGAGTTCCTATTAGGTTGGTAAACTAGATTACAAGAATTATCAACAAAAATACTTGAAGAAGGTAAGAAAATAGTTCCAAAACCAGTTGTCAATTGAATCCGGAAAGATCTCTTCACCTCAACTTTCTTCTTGAATCCTTTTCTTGTTCCTTGAAGCTTGAATGGTTGAACTAGCTCAAAATTCCTCTTGATCAAGTCACAAAACTCTACCTCATAGACCAAGGAGAGATTTCATAACCCAACTAGAACACTTATTCACTAAAACAACCTAGGGAATTATCTAATCAAAGATATTCAATCAAAGTAATAGAAATTCCCCAAAGTCTCTACCAAAAATATATGAAATTGAAGGAAAACCTAATATAATATTCAATATCTAAGAACAATATGAAATGTAATCCGATCCTCAAGCCAATCTAATTAAGGCTAAGAATTCTAGTATTTATAGATCTACTAAACTAGGGGTAAAATCGTCATTTTACATAAAAAATATTCTGGACAGAGCATCCTTACGGGCGTAGCCCTCTCTCTATACGGGCGTTTAGAGCGATTTCTCCTTACGGGCGTTTGATCCAGAGGGCCACGGGCGTAAGGTAGACAGTTAATTCTCACGGGCGTAAGGAACACGGGGCAACGGGCGTTTTATTCGATACGGGCGTTATGCACAAAGGGCAACGGGCGTTTACGCATATACGGGTGTAATACATCATTCACGGGCGTAACGAATTTCCGGAATATTGCGCTTTTGCTTCCGAATTTATCTTTTTTCACCAATTTGCCCCAAAGGTTACCCGAAACAGAATATTTGCAATTAAACCCAAAATCAATCAAATTATCTCAATTTAATACAATTATTATCACAAATCATGCACTATTTATATCTCAAATCATGATCATATTTGATGTTATCAAATACCCCACAACTTAAACTTTGCTTGTCCTCAAGCAAATCAAAATAGAAGAAGTTTAAGAAGAAATAAACTAACATCAAAAAGCTCAAAAAGCAAATTCAATTTTTTTTTTTTTTTTTTTAAGATGTGCATGGATTTTCTCAAAAATTTCAACATAGACTAGTTTACTCTTCAAAGATCTCGTCAACAAAGTGCTAAAGGAAGATTCACTTTCATGCCTCATCAAATGTCTTATGTCTAAGTCAAGAAAACTCAATTTGAACAAAACATTTTCAACTTAAATACGAAAAACGATCATAAAATCATCCCGAGTGAAGTGTGTGCTCTATCTCAATTGATGATCCAAATGACAAACTTTCTTTCAAAGCAACTATCCAAATAGTGGTTTGGTCGATCAAAAACTTCAACAACGAGAGATAATCACAATCAAATCTCAAGAAACAAGCCACTTATTCAAAAGTAGAATTTTATTCAATTGGTTTTTTTTTTTTTTTTTTTTTTGTTTTTATTGTTTGCTTAACAATATCAACTTTAACTACCCTTGTAGCGAGTTCCACTCCGATGACTCCCAGATCCCGAGGACCTTAGGGCACCGGGCATTCAATTCCCATAAGAAGTGGTGCTCAAGTAGCAAAGGACACATGCAAAATAACCTTTTATTCAACAATTTATTCAACGAAAAATTAAAATGTGGCAAGTATCTCAAAGAATTTTTCAAGTGAAAATTCAAGTCATTTCCATTCCCAAAAGACTTAATACTATTCAAATAAGTTGTCCAAAAGTAGTCCACTAATCGGAACAAACAACCAAAATAGCTATGTCAAAAAAAATTTTTTTTTTCAGGATTTTCCTATAATCATGCTCGTACCAAGTATCGACGAGATGAAACAAATCAAATCTCGAGACTTTTAACAATCAACACATAGTTTATATCATCGGCTAAGCAAATCAAATTCCCACAAAAAAGTTCACAAAACAATCTTTTCAAGTGAACTAATTATTTTGAAAAATTTGAAAAATATTTTTTTTAGCATTTGAGATAAAACGAGATAACATGTGTGTGCACCTACCCCACAACTTGAAAATTACACTGTCCTCGGTGTAAAGGAACATACCCCACAACTTATTTAAGGAAAATAAGAAAGCGAGAAAAACAACTATGATCATCTAAAAAGTGAATAAATAAAACAAATAAACCCTATCCGGAAAATCCGGGACTAAAATAACAAACAGGATAATAAAACCTATACTTGGAACATCCAGCCACTAATAAAGCGATATAGACAAATATTGAACGCCAAAAACCAAGTATGACTTGATAAAAGCGGTAAAAGGAAAGGGAAGAAAGACAAATCTTGTTTCCGAGCAAGCATGCTTGGAACTTATTTTGTTCCTTTCTTAGGAGCTTCTTCCTTCTTCAAAGACTTTTATAAGGCTCACTTTGTCCTCCCTAACAACATCATCTTTTGATTTATTCGATGGAATTTTGTTCGGTGCTATTAGGGAGTAGTCCTTACTTGATCGTTCCGAACATTGCTTGGACAAATGTCCCACTTGCATTTCCAGGTTTTGTAGTGAAGCCTATTTATTCCTGTTTTACCTTCAACAAACAATTAAGAAAGATAGAATAGAACAAAACAAAGAAAGAAAGAAATTACAAGATAAAAAAATGTCCTACTACAAACGATCTAGTAAAGAAATTAAAAGATTGAGAAAAACAAGAGAAAGAAATCAAAATACCTACAAAACAAGAAAAGAGAGATTAGTAAGGATAAAAGAAATAAAATATAAGATTATTAAATAATGCTAATCTAATAAAAATTAAGAAAAAGAAAAAGAATTAAATTAATTGAACGGAAGAAAGAAGAAAAAGAATGAAAGAATGAAAGAATGATAAATAAGTATGGAATGAAATGTATAAGAAAGAAAGAAGTTTTGAAAGAAAAAAAAAAATTGGAGAAAGAAATGAAAAGATTTAATAAGCATGCAAAAATGAATAAAAAAAGTAAAGAAAATAACAACTGAATCTGGCCGAAATTTTTTTTGTGGAAAATAAATTGAAAGATAAATTATTCATGCTATCGGGTATTGTCAAAAACAGAGGAAAAAGCAGGGGAAAAAAAATTTCAGTTCTGGAATTTGTTCAAAACAGAGCAATTACAGAGATATACAATAATTAGCTCGGGGCCGTGTAGAGCCTAAGGCGAGCTAGGCGGCCGCCTTAGGCCCCGCATCGGCGGAAGGCCCCCAAAATTAATTTTTTTTTTTTTTTTTTTTTTTTTTTAAATAAAACTTTTGGAATTTGTTGAAATAGAACCGTTCAAATAGCCGTTGGTATTTTTTTTTTAGAATTGAAAGTGTTAAGGCCATTAAATTCCAAGCTCCTAAAATAAGAGATGTTTTGTTTCAATTATCAAATAGTAGTGAAGATCCTAAAATAAAAAGTGAAGCTATGTGTTTAGCAACTTATGAGATTGAGAATTTTGAATTTTTGTTAGGAATGAATATTTGGTATGACATATTATTTGCTGTTAATATTGTGAGTAAAAGTTTACAATCTAAAGAAATGCATATAGATGTAGCTATAGATCAACTAAAAGGTCTAATTAGTTATTTTAAAAATTATAGGGAAAATGGTTTTGAATCTGCTAAATCAATGGCTATTGAAATGGATATTGAACCTAAATTTCGTGAAAAACGCATAATTTACAAAAAAAAAGCAATTTGATGATAATAATAATAATGAGATTATGCATTCTCTTGAAGATTCTTTTTTGCATTGAATATTTTTTATATATTGTTGATAAATCAATATGTTCACTTGAAACTAGATTTGAACACTTGTTAGAATATGAAAATATTTTTGGTTTTTTATTTGATTTACAAAAATTCAAAACTTTGAATGAAGAAACATTAAAAAAATGTTGTATTAATCTTGAAAGTCATTTAAAATTTAATGATTATTCGGATATTGATGGATTTGATTTATTTTCAGAATTAAAAATATTGAAAAAAGTTTTAACAAAAGAAATTAATAGTCCTATAGATATATTAAATTATGTTAAAATATTAGATTGTTTTCCAAATACATATATTGCATATAGAATATTATTAACAATATCCGTAACGGTTGCTAGCGCTGAAAGAAGTTTTTCTAAATTAAAATTAATCAAATCCTATTTAAGATCAACCATGACACAAAATAGATTAAATGAATTAGCTATTTTATCTATTGAAAATGAAATGTTATAATATATTGATTGTAAAGATATAATAACTGATTTTGTATCTCAAAAGGCTAGAAAAATAAATAACTAAAAAGGCCCCCAAAAAAAATTTCGCCTTAGGCCCCCGAGATCCTCTACACGGCTCTGAATTAGCTACTGGAATTTTCTACAAAACAGAGGAAATTGCAATCTGAAATTTACAAAGTGAACAGGGCAGTTTGCTTACTGCAATTGCTAGAAAGAAAATACAGCAGGGCAGTGAAGAATGTTCACTGGAATTTTACACAAAAACAGAATATATGTACACTAGAATTAAAATGCTCAAAGGAACTGGATGGAATTTGCAATAGAAATGCAATCCTAAACACTAATGCTACTGCCATGGAACTTTAGAAAACTAAATGCAAACTAAACTACCAAGGAAAACAAACTAATGCATGTACAAACAATTCATGCAAAACCATGCAAAATGAAATTACAATACAGCCATGCACTAAACTATTGGAAAATGTAGTACAAACAGAAAACATCATGTATTTGCTATTGTAAATCAAAAGGAAAATATATACAAACCTACTGAACTTGCACAAAATTGGAGTTGAAGCATATACTGCATGCATTATTCAATCATGGGAGGTTTACATAACAAAATTTCCAACTATAGCAAATTTAAAATTAGCCAAGTGCCACATGCAAGCTTCCTAAAATATCTATGCAAATGAAATCTATATAAAAGCCATAAAACTTATGCAAATAACAAATCATGCGGGCTAACTAATTGTAGTAAAAGACAACACATACAAAAACTATTGTAATGCAAAGACAAGCTAAGCTAATCTAAACTAATTATGCAAAATGTTATTAACTAGGCAAAATGATTAAATGCAATCTTTATGAACTAATATACATACTTATGACATGGAAAGTAAAGTAGATACATGCAAGCTAAAGTGAAAGATGAATCACTAAAATACATATATACTCACCATGCAAAACCCCCGCAAATGTATATTACAATAAAACCATGCAAAGACATGCAAAATGCTATATACAATAAAATCATTCTAGTTATTTCCAAACAATCTACCTATTGAATTAAAACAGAATGAAATGAAATGAAACCATATACATACTCCTAGTACTAACGTGAAAGGAAAAGTAAACACAATTCATAAATCCTACTGTACGCATGAATCTACAAGCTAATACCATGAAAATTTTAGCAAGCTACCTACAGTATATGCAAATTAAAATTTCAAAGCATAAATAAACAATTCATACAATATATGTACAGTATACTGCCTAATTCAATTCCATGCATATGATAAATATACGAGCTAACTATAACTCATGCAAAAACAGAACAAAATACACAAGAAACTACTGAATTAAAAACAAGGCAGCAGTGGTGTAAAAAAAATTCTGCCACTGTACTGACCAAAATTTCAGCAAAAACTGAACAAAAACAAGCATACCATAAATTTCTGGATTAACAAATTCAGCAGCAGTGCAAACAAAATATTACTGGACTGCCCACAAAAAATTTTACTGAAAATGCAGTGTACAAAAATATACAAAAACATCTAGCTACTGGAATGCAGAAATTAAGGAGAAATCCATGTAATAATATTTACCTAAATCACCATGCAATCTAACTAAATCATATGCAAAAACAATCAATGCAAAATACTTGAAATCTGAAAATGAAATGTAACAAAGCTAATGAAGTGAATTAAATAATTAAACTAGAAATGTTGGTCACTAAACTAGCATTTCTTAGAATTAGTTTCTAAGAATGCTTACTTTTCAACAAAAAGCTATACATATTTATTACATAAAGAATTCAAAGATTACTAGATAAATTCCTAAAGATGCAAATCTAAATAATAATAATGGTGACCATTTATTGAAAAAAAATCTACTACATGCAAAATCTAACAAAAATTTCAAAAAGAGGAAATGAAAAGCAAAGCTATATCCAAACTTATATCAAACACAAGGTTAAGGCTAACATATAAAAGATAGAAAAAAAAGAAAAACATCTAACATTAATTCCTAACAAAAGAAAGTATCTAGATAATATTCTTCATGAATTGAAGGTATTATTAGAATACTAACTAAACTAGAAAGCACTTAAAGAAAAATAAAGGAATGAAGATAAAATGAATAAGATCATGCAAAACTAACTAAGAAATGTAAGACAACTAATGAAAATGCAAAACAAGTAAATGACAAGTAATGAAACTAAGATTAAGAAGAGAAGTAAACTAAACTACTCTAACATAATACCTAAAAATCAAGATAATATCTATAACAACTATCAAAAATCATGAAATGAAAGCATGGAAATACATCTAAGAACATGAAATAGAAATCAATCAAAGAGAGAATCAAGTTAGAAAACTAGTTAGATCTTATACTAACCATACCTAAGAATCTAGTTAGATCAAGTTAGAAAGGATTAGAACAAACTAAGTCAAGTTAGAGATTAGGAAAAACAATTAGATCTAAAAAATTCTAAACTAAAGATCAAACTAAGATGTTAAACCTAAAGATCTAAGTTATTCTAAAGGATAAGGATCTAAAGAATCAAAAGCTAACCTAATCTAAAGCACTAAACTAACTAAGCTATCTAATCTAAATCAACTAAAGTTAACCTAAATCCAAAATATCTAAGCTATATCTAACCAAAATCTCTAAGTAAAAGTTTACCTAAGGGATCTAAACTAACCAAAACACTAACTAAACCTAAAAATCATGATACTAAATCATCTAACCTAAGATCTAAATCCAAAAATCTATAATCTAAGCAAGAGAAATTCTAAGAAAAACAAATCAATATGAAAGCAAGAGAAACAAAATACAAGTAACAAAAGAAAACTACAAAAGTAAGAAAAAGAAAAATCAAAGAATCAAAATTAAACTACTCAACTAAAAATAAGAAACAAATGAAATAGAAAACAACTAAACTAAATGAAATAAAATCGATCAAGCAAATATCCAAGATCTATCAAAGAGATCAAAGATATTCTAAGAATTAGACATGAAAAGTAAAAGTTACTTGAGAATGATATCTTAAAACAAATCATATCAAAATTAATTCGTTATAAATTTCACACCGTTGATGAAAATTTTTCCCAAAAATTACAACGAACTTAGAGGAAAAACATCACGAAAATTAATAGGATTCCCAGGAACGGCGCCAAAAATCGATGTGTTATTTGAGTTATATTTAATAAATAATATAAATAATCGAATAAATAATACTAAAAATAATAAGAATCTTAAGATTAAAATAAGTTTGTCACTAATAAAATAACTCAATTAGGCAGAGCACCTATCGAAATAGTTTAGTAAATATGGTAGTATTCAGATTTTAAATTTATAAAAATCGTTTTTCCCTAAGACTTCTATTAAATTCTAGTGTGGAAAATATAATCAAACTAATTATGAATATGATTTGTGAATAAGGATCATTCAACAAGTAAATCAACCAATATCAAGAATGATAAGATTGATTTCTAAATCCTAGAAAGCAAATTAAAAGCAAGTAAAGTAAAATCATGGATGAGGTAATATTGAATATGTGAAGAACTCACTAAACACATTAGAGAGAGT
This sequence comes from Cynanchum wilfordii, assembly GCA_025388415.1. Lineage (NCBI taxonomy): Eukaryota > Viridiplantae > Streptophyta > Magnoliopsida > Gentianales > Apocynaceae > Cynanchum > Cynanchum wilfordii. Next base: position 24,686 of record JAHSUH010005479.1, on the reverse strand, counting down.
GGAGGATACACTTCACAACAAAATCAAGTATCATGATTCAACTATTATAATTTCACCGAATCCGAGTCTAAAGATGAACTTCCTCAATACGTGTCGTTGAAAGAAATTCATACGTGAAGAACAACTCGAATATATTAGTAAGATCAAATCCCTACTAATCATCCAAGGTCCGGTACATCAATAGGAAGACAATCCAACTAACCTAGCACTAATCGTATATCCAAGGTCCGACTTAACAATTAGTGTTAACCCGAACCACAAGATCGAATCATAGCTCATCTCAAGATAAACAATCAAATCAAAGCCATAATTGAAATTGCAATTCAAGTTAATGAAATCATAACAATCAACTCACAATAGATCAATCCCATAGTGAAAGCATAACATAAAACCAACCACTTCTACCCTAAAGAAATGTAGGAGAAGAGAGTTCCTATTAGGTTGGTAAACTAGATTACAAGAATTATCAACAAAAATACTTGAAGAAGGTAAGAAAATAGTTCCAAAACCAGTTGTCAATTGAATCCGGAAAGATCTCTTCACCTCAACTTTCTTCTTGAATCCTTTTCTTGTTCCTTGAAGCTTGAATGGTTGAACTAGCTCAAAAATCCTCTTGATCAAGTCACAAAACTCTACCTCATAGACCAAGGAGAGATTTCATAACCCAACTAGAACACTTATTCACTAAAACAACCTAGGGAATTATCTAATCAAAGTTATTCAATCAAAGTAATAGAAATTCCCCAAAGTCTCTACCAAAAATATATGAAATTGAAGGAAAACCTAATATAATATTCAATATCTAAGAACAATATGAAATGTAATCTGATCCTCAAGCCAATCTAATTAAGGCTAAGAATTCTAGTATTTATAGATCTACTAAACTAGGGGTAAAATCGTCATTTTACATAAAAAATATTCTGGACAGAGCATCCTTACGGGCGTAGCCCTCTCTGCTATACGGGCGTTTAGAGCAGTTACTCCTTACGGGCGTTTGATCCAGAGGGCCACGGGCGTAAGGTAGACAGTTAATTCTCACGGGCGTAAGGAACACAGGGCAACGGGCGTTTCATTCGATACGGGCGTTATGCACAAAGGGCAACGGGCGTTTACGCAGATACGGGCGTAATACATCATTCACGGGCGTAACGAATTTCCAGAATATTGCGCTTTTGCTTCTGAATTTATCTTTTTTCACCAATTTGCCCCAAAGGTTACCCGAAACAGAATATTTGCAATTAAACCCAAAATCAATCAAATTATCTCAATTTAATACAATTATTATCACAAATCATGCACTATTTATATCTCAAATCATGATCATATTTGATGTTATCAAATACCCCACAACTTAAACTTTGCTTGTCCTCAAGCAAATCAAAATAGAAGAAGTTTAAGAAGAAACAAACTAACATCAAAAAGCTCAAAAGCAAATTAAATTTTTTTTTTTTTTTAAGATGTGCATGAATTTTCTCAAAAATTTCAACATAGACTAGTTTACTCTTCAAAGATCTCGTCAACAAAGTGCTAAAGGAAGATTCACTTTCATGCCTCATCAAATGTCTTATGTCTAAGTCAAGAAAACTCAATTTGAACAAAACATTTTCAACTTAATTCCGAAAAAGCGATCATAAAATCATCCCGAGTGAAGTGTGTGCTCTATCTCAATTGATGATCCAAATGACAAACTTTCTTTCAAAGCAACTATCCAAATAGTGGTTTGGTCGATCAAAAACTTCAACAACGAGAGATAATCACAATCAAATCTCAAGAAACAATCCACTTATTCAAAAGTAGAATTTTATTCAATTGGTTTTTTTTTTTTTTTTTTTTTCAAGGTTTTTATTGTTTGCTTAACAATATCAACTTTAACTACCCTTGTAGCGAGTTCCACTCCGATGACTCCCGATCCCGAGGACCTTAGGGCACCGCAGCATTCAATTCCCATAAGAAGTGGTGCTCAAGTAGCAAAGGACACATGCAAAATAACCTTTTATTCAACAATTTATTCAACGAAAATTAAAATGTGGCAAGTATCTCAAAGAATTTTTCAAGTGAAAATTCAAGTCATTTCCATTCCCAAAAGACTTAATACTATTCAAATAAGTTGTCCAAAAGTAGTCCACTAATCAGAACAAACAACCAAAATAGCTATGTCAAAAAAATTTTTTTTTTTCAGGATTTTCCTATAATCATGCTCGTACACAAGTATCGACGAGATGAAACAAATCAAATCTCGAGACTTTTAACAATCAACACATAGTTTATATCATCGGCTAAGCAAATCAAATTCCCACAAAAAAGTTCACAAAACAATCTTTTCAAGTGAACTAATTATTTTGAAAAATTTGAAAAATATTTTTTTTTAGCATTTGAGATAAAACGAGATAACATGTGTGTGCACCTACCCCACAACTTGAAAATTACACTGTCCTCGGTGTAAAAAGCGAATACCCCACAACTTATTTAAGGAAAATAAGAAAGCGAGAAAAACAACTATGATCATCTAAAAAGTGAATAAATAAAACAAATAAACCCTATCCGGAAAAATCCGGGACTAAAATAACAAACAGGGATAATAAAACCTATACTTGGAACATCCAGCCACTAATAAAGCGATATAGACAAATATTGAACGCCAAAAACCAAGTATGACTTGATAAAAGCGGTAAAAGGAAAGGGAAGAAAGACAAATCTTGTTTCCGAGCAAGCATGCTTGGAACTTATTTTGTTCCTTTCTTAGGAGCTTCTTCCTTCTTCAAAGACTTTTATAAGGCTCACTTTGTCCTCCCTAACAACATCATCTTTTGATTTATTCGATGGAATTTTGTTCGGTGCTATTAGGGGAGTAGTCCTTACTTGATCGTTCCGAACATTGCTTGGACAAATGTCCCACTTGCATTTCCAGGTTTTGTAGTGAAGCCTATTTATTCCTGTTTTACCTTCAACAAACAATTAAGAAAGATAGAATAGAACAAAACAAAGAAAGAAAGAAATTACAAGATAAAAAAATGTCCTACTACAAACGATCTAGTAAAGAAATTAAAAGATTGAGAAAAACAAGAGAAAGAAATCAAAATACCTACAAAACAAGAAAAGAGAGATTAGTAAGGATAAAAGAAATAAAATATAAGATTATTAAATAATGCTAATCTAATAAAAATTAAGAAAAAGAAAAAGAATTAAATTAATTGAACGGAAGAAAGAAGAAAAAGAATGAAAGAATGAAAGAATGATAAATAAGTATGGAATGAAATGTATAAGAAAGAAAGAAGTTTTGAAAGAAAAAAAAAATTGGAGAAAGAAATGAAAAGATTTAATAAGCATGCAAAAATGAATAAAAAAAGTAAAGAAAATAACAACTGAATCTGGCCGAAATTTTTTTGTGGGAAAATAAATTGAAAGATAAATTATTCATGCTATCGGGTATTGTCAAAAACAGAGGAAAAAGCAGGGGAAAAAAAATTTCAGTTCTGGAATTTGTTCAAAACAGAGCAATTACGGAGATATACAATAATTAGCTCAGGGGCCGTGTAGAGCCTAAGGCGAGCTAGGCGGCCGCCTTAGGCCCCGCATCGGCGGAAGGCCCCCAAAATTAATTTTTTTTTTTTTTTTTTTTTTTTTTTTTGAGAAATAAAACTTTTGGAATTTGTTGAAATAGAACCGTTCAAATAGCCGTTGGTATTTTTTTTTTAGAATTGAAAGTGTTAAGGCCATTAAATTCCAAGCTCCTAAAATAAGAGATGTTTTGTTTCAATTATCAAATAGTAGTGAAGATCCTAAAATAAAAAGTGAAGCTATGTGTTTAGCAACTTATGAGATTGAGAATTTTGAATTTTTGTTAGGAATGAATATTTGGTATGACATATTATTTGCTGTTAATATTGTGAGTAAAAGTTTACAATCTAAAGAAATGCATATAGATGTAGCTATAGATCAACTAAAAGGTCTAATTAGTTATTTTAAAAATTATAGGGAAAATGGTTTTGAATCTGCTAAATCAATGGCTATTGAAATGGATATTGAACCTAAATTTCGTGAAAAACGCATAATTTACAAAAAAAAAGCAATTTGATGATAATAATAATAATGAGATTATGCATTCTCTTGAAGATTCTTTTTGCATTGAATATTTTTTATATATTGTTGATAAATCAATATGTTCACTTGAAACTAGATTTGAACACTTGTTAGAATATGAAAATATTTTTGGTTTTTTATTTGATTTACAAAAATTCAAAACTTTGAATGAAGAAACATTAAAAAAATGTTGTATTAATCTTGAAAGTCATTTAAAATTTAATGATTATTCGGATATTGATGGATTTGATTTATTTTCAGAATTAAAAATATTGAAAAAAGTTTTAACAAAAGAAATTAATAGTCCTATAGATATATTAAATTATGTTAAAATATTAGATTGTTTTCCAAATACATATATTGCATATAGAATATTATTAACAATATCTGTAACGGTTGCTAGCGCTGAAAGAAGTTTTTCTAAATTAAAATTAATCAAATCCTATTTAAGATCAACCATGACACAAAATAGATTAAATGAATTAGCTATTTTATCTATTGAAAATGAAATGTTATAATATATTGATTGTAAAGATATAATAACTGATTTTGTATCTCAAAAGGCTAGAAAAATAAATAACTAAAAAGGCCCCCAAAAAAATTTCGCCTTAGGCCCCCAGAGATCCTCTACACGGCTCCTGAATTAGCTACCTGGAATTTTCTACAAAACAGAGGAAATTGCAATCTGAAATTTACAAAGTGAACAGGGCAGTTTGCTTACTGCAATTGCTAGAAAGAAAATACAGCAGGGCAGTGAAGAATGTTCACTGGAATTTTACACAAAAACAGAATATATGTACACTAGAATTAAAATGCTCAAAGGAACTGGATGGAATTTGCAATAGAAATGCAATCCTAAACACTAATGCTACTGCCATGGAACTTTAGAAAACTAAATGCAAACTAAACTACCAAGGAAAACAAACTAATGCATGTACAAACAATTCATGCAAAACCATGCAAAATGAAATTACAATACAGCCATGCACTAAACTATTGGAAAATGTAGTACAAACAGAAAACATCATGTATTTGCTATTGTAAATCAAAAGGAAAATATATACAAACCTACTGAACTTGCACAAAATTGGAGTTGAAGCATATACTGCATGCATTATTCAATCATGGGAGGTTTACATAACAAAATTTCCAACTATAGCAAATTTAAAATTAGCCAAGTGCCACATGCAAGCTTCCTAAAATATCTATGCAAATGAAATCTATATAAAAGCCATAAAACTTATGCAAATAACAAATCATGCGGGCTAACTAATTGTAGTAAAAGACAACACATACAAAAACTATTGTAATGCAAAGACAAGCTAAGCTAATCTAAACTAATTATGCAAAATGTTATTAACTAGGCAAAATGATTAAATGCAATCTTTATGAACTAATATACATACTTATGACATGGAAAGTAAAGTAGATACATGCAAGCTAAAGTGAAAGATGAATCACTAAAATACATATATACTCACCATGCAAAACCACGCAAATGTATATTACAATAAAACCATGCAAAGACATGCAAAATGCTATATACAATAAAATCATTCTAGTTATTTCCAAACAATCTACCTATTGAATTAAAACAGAATGAAATGAAATGACCATATACATACTCCTAGTACTAACGTGAAAGGAAAAGTAAACACAATTCATAAATCCTACTGTACGCATGAATCTACAAGCTAATACCATGAAAATTTTAGCAAGCTACCTACAGTATATGCAAATTAAAATTTCAAAGCATAAATAAACAATTCATACAATATATGTACAGTATACTGCCTAATTCAATTCCATGCATATGATAAATATACGAGCTAACTATAACTCATGCAAAAACAGAACAAAATACACAAGAAACTACTGAATTAAAAACAAGGCAGCAGTGGTGTAAAAAAATTCTGCCACTGTACTGACCAAAATTTCAGCAAAAACTGAACAAAAACAAGCATACCATAAATTTCTGGATTAACAAATTCAGCAGCAGTGCAAACAAAATATTACTGGACTGCCCACAAAAAATTTTACTGAAAATGCAGTGTACAAAAATATACAAAAACATCTAGCTACTGGAATGCAGAAATTAAGGAGAAATCCATGTAATAATATTTACCTAAATCACCATGCAATCTAACTAAATCATATGCAAAAACAATCAATGCAAAATACTTGAAATCTGAAAATGAAATGTAACAAAGCTAATGAAGTGAATTAAATAATTAAACTAGAAATGTTGGTCACTAAACTAGCATTTCTTAGAATTAGTTTCTAAGAATGCTTACTTTTCAACAAAAAGCTATACATATTTATTACATAAAGAATTCAAAGATTACTAGATAAATTCCTAAAGATGCAAATCTAAATAATAATAATGGTGACCATTTATTGAAAAAAAAATCTACTACATGCAAAATCTAACAAAAATTTCAAAAAGAGGAAATGAAAAGCAAAGCTATATCCAAACTTATATCAAACACACGTTAAGGCTAACATATAAAAGATAGAAAAATAAGAAAACATCTAACATTAATTCCTAACAAAAGAAAGTATCTAGATAATATTCTTCATGAATTGAAGGTATTATTAGAATACTAACTAAACTAGAAAGCACTTAAAGAAAAATAAAGGAATGAAGATAAAATGAATAGGATCATGCAAAACTAACTAAGAAATGTAAGACAACTAATGAAAATGCAAAACAAGTAAATGACAAGTAATGAAACTAAGATTAAGAAGAGAAGTAAACTAAACTACTCTAACATAATACCTAAAAATCAAGATAATATCTATAACAACTATCAAAAATCATGAAATGAAAGCATGGAAATACATCTAAGAACATGAAATAGAAATCAATCAAAGAGAGAATCAAGTTAGAAAACTAGTTAGATCTTATACTAACCATACCTAAGAATCTAGTTAGATCAAGTTAGAAAGGATTAGAACAAACTAAGTCAAGTTAGAGATTAGGAAAAACAATTAGATCTAAAAATTCTAAACTAAAGATCAAACTAAGATATTAAACCTAAAGATCTAAGTTATTCTAAAGGATAAGGATCTAAAGAATCAAAAGCTAACCTAATCTAAAGCACTAAACTAACTAAGCTATCTAATCTAAATCAACTAAAGTTAACCTAAATCTAAAATATCTAAGTTATATCTAACCAAAATCTCTAAGTAAAAGTTTACCTAAGGGATCTAAACTAACCAAAACACTAACTAAACCTAAAAATCATGAAACTAAATCATCTAACCTAAGATCTAAATCCAAAAATCTATAATCTAAGTAAGAAAAATTCTAAGAAAAACAAATCAATATGAAAGTAAGAGAAACAAAATACAAGTAACAAAAGAAAACTACAAAAGTAAGAAAAAGAAAAATCAAAGAATCAAAATTAAACTACTCAACTAAAAATAAGAAACAAATGAAATAGAAAACAACTAATCTAAACTAAATGAAGTAAAATCGATCAAGCAAATATCCAAGATCTATCAAAGAAATCAAAGATATTCTAAGAATTAGACATGAAAAATAAAAGTTACTTGAGAATGATAACTTAAACCAAATCATATCAAAATTAATTCGTTATAAATTTCACACCGTTGGTGAAAATTTTTCCCAAAAATTACAACGAACTTAGAGGAAAAACATCACGAAAATTAATAGGATTCCCCGGCAACGGCGCCAAAAATCCGATGTGTTATTTGAGTTATATTTAAATAATAAAAATAATAGAATAAATAATACTAAAAATAATAAGAATCTTAAGATTAAAATAAGTTTGTCACTAATAAAATAACTCAATTAGGCAGAGCACCTATCGAAATAGTTTAGTAAATATGGTAGTATTCAGATTTTAAATTTATAAAAATCGTTTTTCCCTAAGACTTCTATTAAATTCTAGTGTGGAAAATATAATCAAACTAATTATGAATATGATTTGTGAATAAGGATCATTCAACAAGTAAACCAACCAATATCAAGAATGATAAGATTGATTTCTAAATCCTAGAAAGCAAATTAAAAGCAAGTAAAGTAAAATCATGGATGAGGTAATATTAAATATGTGAAGAACTCACTAAACACATTAGAGAGAGTGGAGGATACACTTCACAACAAAATCAAGTATCATGATTCAACTATTATAATTTCACCGAATCCGAGTCTAAAGATGAACTTCCTCAATACGTGTCGTTGAAAGAAATTCATACGTGAAGAACAACTCGAATATATTAGTAAGATTAAATCCCTACTAATCATCCAAGGTCCGTACATCAATAGGAAGACAATCCAACTAACCTAGCACTAATCGTATATCCAAGGTCCGACTTAACAATTAGTGTTAACCCGAACCACAAGATCGAATCATAGCTCATCTCAAGATAAACAATCAAATCAAAGCCATAATTGAAATTGCAATTCAAGTTAATGAAATCAAACAATCAACTCACAATAGATCAATCCCATAGTGAAAGCATAACATAAAACCAACCACTTCTACCCTAAAGAAATGTAGGAGAAGAGAGTTCCTATTAGGTTGGTAAACTAGATTACAAGAATTATCAACAAAAATACTTGAAGAAGGTAAGAAAATAGTTCCAAAACCAGTTGTCAATTGAATCCGGAAAGATCTCTTCACCTCAACTTTCTTCTTGAATCCTTTTCTTGTTCCTTGAAGCTTGAATGGTTGAACTAGCTCAAAAATCCTCTTGATCAAGTCACAAAACTCTACCTCATAGACCAAGGAGAGATTTCATAACCCAACTAGAACACTTATTCACTAAAACAACCTAGGGAATTATCTAATCAAAGTTATTCAATCAAAGTAATAGAAATTCCCCAAAGTCTCTACCAAAAATATATGAAATTGAAGGAAAACCTAATATAATATTCAATATCTAAGAACAATATGAAATGTAATCCGATCCTCAAGCCAATCTAATTAAGGCTAAGAATTCTAGTATTTATAGATCTACTAAACTAGGGGTAAAATCGTCATTTTACATAAAAAAATATTCCTGGAGCAGCCATCCTTACGGGCGTAGCCCTCTCCGCTATACGGGCGTTTAGAGCGGTTTACTCCTTACGGGCGTTTGATCCGAGGGGGCCACGGGCGTAAGGTAGACAGTTAATTCTCACGGGCGTAAGGAACACAGGGCAACGGGCGTTTCATTCGATACGGGCGTTATGCACAAAGGGCAACGGGCGTTTACGCATATACGGGCGTAATACATCATTCACGGGCGTAACGAATTTCCAGAATATTGCGCTTTTGCTTTTGAATTTATCTTTTTTCGCCAATTTGCCCCAAAGGTTACCCGAAACAGAATATTTGCAATTAAACCCAAAATCAATCAAATTATCTCAATTTAATACAATTATTATCACAAATCATGCACTATTTATATCTCAAATCATGATCATATTTGATGTTATCAACTACGGGCGTTGCCCTTTCTGCACTACGGGCGTATGAATGCCGTTATATCCTACGGACGTAAAATCCAGAGTGCAACGGCCGTAGAGCAGTCATTTACTTTATACGAGCGTGATGCACAAAAGGGCAACGGGCGTATAGAGTATAAGGGCGTAGCACAATTCCAGAATGTTACACTTTTGCCTCTGAATTTATCTTTTTATGCCAATTTTCCCCCGAAGTTACCTAAAATGCAAAATATATAATTAAACCCTTAATCAATCAATTTATCTCAATTTAATACAATAAAACTCACAAATCATGCACAATTAATATCCCAAAACATGATCATATTTGATGTTATCACTATCGCATGAAGATAGTAACACGGGAGTACCACGATTTTAAATTTATAAATATCGTATCCTCGGGAACGTTGGTAAAGGCTAGTTAGTTTCTACCAATTATGACAAACTTTAAGGTTTCGAGAATTATTCCTAGGTGTCTATTCAATTCAAATATGTTTGTTTGAAAAATAATTAAAACAAGCATGGAAAATAATTGACTAAAATCTCTAATGAAGTAGGTATGATTAATTAAGGTGAACAATGTTCGAAAGTTCGGTTTGCAAACGGATCTAAGGCAATTATGAATTCGAATTGTCTTACTACCATACCCGAGTTATCTAAAGTGATTACCTCAATATGGTTGTCGCAAGTAATCCTAAACCTTTGTAGATTAGTTATTAAGTCGTCAATTTAATAAGTTAATCTTAAGGTTTGCATTGATTATGAACTCGAGATTATTAGGCTGCCTAACCTCGGTATGGTTGCCGCAAGTTATTAGACCTAATCTGGCAATTTGTTAAATCTCCTATGGTTGGGTCTCCTTAACAAACCGTCAATTTAATTAACTATTGTAGTATCATGCATCAACCTAAGTTTCATAGCATAAACTCAATACGAGAATCAAATCGAAAGCGTAAAACAATAAGCAATTCACAATGTATATTAAAACGTATCCTTTCCGAAAATGTATAAATCATTAATTAATCAATCTAATTAAAGAGAATCCTAGGACACAGAATCATAACATATAAAGGAAAAGTAACACAAGAATGAAAAGAATAGGAAAGTGAAAGTTGTCGTGTTGCTCTCACTACTTCCACGGACTGGCTTAATCCTCCGGACCTTGCCGAGACTTGTACTCCGGATCCTTATCTCACTCTAAAGATCTTCAAAGATCACTCCCTCTTAACTAAACTATAGGGTATCCCTTATGGTTGAGGCTCAACCCTACACTCGAGAAGAATGAAAAATGAAAACTGAAAACTCGATTGCTAGAAACTCGAAAATGCTCCTGTTCCGAGTGATTCCGGTGTGTCTCAACAACCGAGGGGGTGCATTTATTTATAGGGGTGAAGTAGAGCTGAAATGAAGTGAAATTTCAATGTGGGACATTCAAACGCGCCAAAGCTGCCTTCAACACGCCCGTGTTGAAAATTTGCACTTTAGTCCCCGATTTCTTCCTTTCTTCAATTTTGGTCCCTGAAACTTCGAAACCGAAAACATAAAGAATTTGCGTAATTTCCATTCAATTAAGTCCAATTAGCTCCATAATTAACTCGAATTGAACACAATTAATATATAAAAACACGATATAAAATAAAGTTATCAAATACCCCACACTTAGTCTATTGCTTGTCCTCAAGGAAACTACTAAATATAGTTCTAGGAAACACATATAACTCAACTAATCATGTTCATCAATTAAGCACAAGAGGTGTTCAACAATTCAATCTTGTTCATAAAATCAGAATGGACTATCAAAGAGTGAATTACTCATAATGCTTCATCAAATGTATCATGTTCAAATCAAGAAGAAATAATTTAAAATATCCATATTAAAGAATCTCCCCGAGTGTAGTGTGTGTTCTAATCGACTAGACGTCACAACAACTAATTATAATTAACCCTCTAGGGATCAAGTCACAATGCCACACTTATTACTCTCTTTTTTTTTTTATATAAATATACTCTTTTTTTTTTCAAACATATATATTTTTTTTTCAGTGGGTATAAGTGTTTACTTAACCATGTTAACTTTAACTACCCTTGTAGCAGGTCTCACTCCGGTGGCTCCCAGACCTCAAAGACCTTAGGGCACCGGACATTCAATTCCCTTCCGGAGTGATTCCTAAGTAGAAAAGAACACTTCCAAACTTCCCTTATTAAAATAAATAACTAAGAAAAAATAAACTAGTGGCATGCTTCTCAATGTAGGATCGGAATATCCAAAAAGAAAAAACAAGGAATTAATTTAGATAGAAGAACTTGGTGTCTTATTCATTCTTCCAGTCATGTATTTATACAGAAAATGTATGTATCTGCCGAGGCTTCCACTTCGATGGGTTGCCCGAGTCTCTCGGTTTATTCTAACAAATTACACTGACCGAGTATTATGGAAATCAAAACAGAAAGCAGTAAAGAATAACTAACAGTAAAGCAACTAGATTACTATAACATTTCACTCCCTTAATCTTGTTGCTTCATTTCCTCCTTCACATCTACCATTCCAAGCTTCTTCCTCATTTCAAGGAACTTGATGCGCCCAAGTGACTTTGTCAAAATATCCGCCAGTTGTTCCTTTGTGTCAACATGATTTACGTCAATCTTTCCATTCTCTACACACTCACGAATGAAATGATATCTAATATCAATGTGTTTGCTCCTGTCATGGTGTACTGGATTTTTACTCAAGGAAATGGTTGATCTGTTATCCACCAATAGCTTGATTTTCCCGGGTTCTTGAGCTGTTAATTCTCCTAACAGCCGTGCAAGCCAGATATTTTGACAAGTTGTCGTTGTTGCTGCAATAGATTCAACTTCGCATGATGATAAGGCTACAATTTTTTGTTTTTGTGATAACCAACTGATCGGATTTGAACCATGATAAATAAAAGCTCCAGTTGTGCTCTTTCGATCATCAATGTCTCCAGCAAGGTCACTATCATTGTAGGCAACCAACAACTCATCTTGGTCCTTCCTTTTTTTATAAAAACATCCCATCATGCGTGTGCCATTTATATATCCGAGTATGCGTTTAACAGCAAGTAGATGTTCAGTTGTGGGTCTCTCCATAAATCTACTAGCTATACCAACTGCATATGCGATATCCGGACGGGTGTTGACTAGATACCGAAGATTCCCAATAATGCTTCGATACATTGTTCTATCTACTGGAGGGCTGCTACTCTTCTTACTCATTTTATGTCTTTCCTCCATTGGTGTGGCGCTTGAATTGCTTTCCTCCATACCTGTTTCTCGAAGGATTTTTGTAGCATAACCCGTCTGGCACAACATGATCCCTTTACTTGTTTGTTGAACCTCAATTCCCAAGTAATAACTAAGCAGCCCCAAATCACTCATACTGAATAAGTGATTCATTTGAGTCTTGAATTTTGTGATGTCACTCAAATTAGAACCAGTGATGATTAAATCATCAACTTATACTCCTATGAGTAAGGTTGATGATTTTTCAGTCCTCTTATACACTGCATGTTCCAGTGGGCTGCATTGGAAACCAAGTGTTGTTAAGCTTTTATCTAATTTAGCATTCCAAGCCCTTGGTGCCTGTCGTAATCCATATAGTGCTTTGTTTAGCTTTAACACTTTGTTCTCTTGCCCTTTTATCTCAAAACCAGGTGGTTGAGAGACATACACCACTTCGCTTATTTCGCCATTTAAAAATGCGGATTTCACATCCATGTGATGAACTTCCCAACCTTTTTGAGCAGCCAAGCTTATCAACAATCGTACAGTTTCCATTCTTGCAACGGGTGAAAATACTTCATCAAAATCCACTCCTTGTTGTTGGACATATCCTTTTGCGACCAACCGAGCTTTATATTTTGTGATGGCACCTTGAGCATCCTTTTTTACCTTGAAAACCCATTTCAACCCAATGACCTTTTGATCTTTCGGTTGTACCACTAAATTCCATGTTGCATTTTCTTCAATTGATTTCAACTCCTCTTGCATTGCATGTTTCCAGCATTCTAGTTTCAATGCTTCTTCAACTCTTGTTGGTTCTTCGGATATGTGTAAGCATAGTCCAACCTGTTTTGTGTCACTCATAGGTGAAGTGACTTCATATATTTCTCGAAGTGAACGAAATCGTTGTGGCTCTTCGGATGTTGCTTGGACTTGGAACTGTTGGGCTATCTTTTGAATGTCTGCTTCCTTTGGTGTAGTGGGTGGTGTGTTGCCGGAATCTCCTGCAACTTCTTCACCATCAATCTGCTTGCTGCGTGTACATATGATAAATGTGGCTTGGGGTTTTGTTTCCAAAGATTTTCCATCAAGATGGGTTTCCCAACTCCAATCCCTTTCTTCTTCAAAGAAAACATCACTGCTAATGTGTAGCTTATTATTTTTAGGGTCATAAAAATGATAAGCTTTTGTACTTAACTCATACCCGATGAACACCATGGGGGAACTTCGATCTTGCAGTTTGTGGAGCTGTGGTGTAGCTGTCTTAACATGAGCTACACATCCGAATGTACGTAAGTGGTGTACTTTCGGTTTCCGTTTGTGTAACGCTTCATAAGGTGTCATTCCGATAACACTTTTTGTTGCTGACCGATTCAAAATGTAGACTGCCGTAGTCACTCCTTCACCCCAGAATTTTGTTGGAATATTCTTACCCTTTAGCAAGCACCTCGTTATGCCAACAACAGTTTGATTCCGTCGTTCCGCCACTCCATTTTGTTGAGGCGTGTAAGGTGTTGTAAGAAAACGCTGCACTCCATGATTATTGCAGAATGTGGTGAATTCCTTTGAGGTGAACTCACCACCCCGATCAGTTCTTAGAGCTTTGATTTTCAGTCCAGTCTCCATTTCAGCTTTAGCTTTCAATGTTTTGAAGGCTGCTAAGGCTTCATCTTTGCTCTTTATGAGTGTTATCCACATGTATCTAGTACAATCATCAACAAGTAACAAGAAATACCTCTTTCCTGATGGTGTTGTTGGTGTGATAGGCCCACATAAGTCTCCATGTAACAACTCCAATGGATTTTTCGCACGAAATGTTGTCATTGTTGGAAATGGTAGGTGATGTTGCTTCCCTGTTAGACATCCGTCACACAACTGTTCAACATGGTTAATCAAAGGTAGTCCTTCAACTAGTTGCTGCTTGGACATGTCCCTTAATGTGCGAAAATTTAGATGGCCAAATCGTGTATGCCAAAGCCATTCTTTTGCTTTGTGTACTGCCATTAAACATATAGGAGTTGCTGGCTGCAATTTGACAACATATAGCCTATTGCTCGATCTTCTTACTCTCAGTAGAAGTCGTTCCCGATCATAAACCGACAGAGTACCATTCTCCACAACAATTCTGCATCCATTCTCATCCAGCTGCCATAAACTTAGGATATTGCTTTTCAACTTTGGAATGTAGTACACATTTGTGAGTACCTTATGTTCATCCAATTTGTTTCGGAAGAGAGCAGTCCCGCGCCCATGGATTTCAACGATTGATCCATCACCAAATTTGACTTTGCCGGTAATATTCTTATCTAGTGAAGTGAATATCTTGCGGCATCCGGACATGTGATTACTTGCACCTGTGTCAAGGTACCATGACAAGTTCTCAATTATATCTCCATCATCAAGCTTAGGAATTACCTTCTCTTCATTGAGTAATACAGCTTCGGTCTGTATCGTTAGTAAGGTTGGTTCATCATCTTCTTTTTCAAGAAGATGTGCTTACTCAATCTTCTTCTTTGATCTACACTCTGAGGCAAAATGGCCATGTTTCTGACAATTATAACATCGAACCTTTGCCTTGTCAAATTTGGAGTTACTGCCATTATCTCGTTCACTGTTGTTACGCCAGCCATTAGCACCTATTTTTTTGTTTCGGCCAAACCTTTTACTATCGTTGCCACCATTGAATGCATTCCTTCCCCCTTTTTCTTCCTTGGCTTTCCACTGAGCCCCTAGTGAGAAGAATCTGCCATTGTCATCATCTGCAGCCTTGCGTACGCGTTCCTCGTATGCTTTGAGACGCCCAATCAGCTCTCCCAAAGTCATATTGTTGAGATCTACGAACTGCTCAATGGAACTTACTATCTGCAGAAATTTGTTAGGTAAGGAACGTAGCATTCTTTTAACAATGTATGAATCTTGTATATTTTCTCCAAGTTCACGAATTCTGTTGACAATGGTGCCAACTTTCATTGCAAAGTCCTCAATCGTCTCATTGTTCTTCATCGTGAGACTATCAAATTCTTCCTTAAGAGACTGAATCCTTGCCTCCTGCACACGCTCGGCTCCTAAGAACATTGTTTTCAAAGCTATCCACACATCCTTGGCGCTTTCCTTCTTGGCAACAAGAAAGAGTACGTCTTCGGGAATAGCACTGAAGATGGTTGCACGAGCCATCTTGTTTTTCTTAGCATCCACCGGCGGTTTTGTTTCTATAGGATCTATCGTGTCCCACAAATCCTCAGCTTCCATTACAGCTTGCATCTTGATAGATCAAGCTGAAAAATTCGATCGTGTCAATACAGGGTAAGGAATTCCGGTTGTAAAATCCTTCCCTGCACAAGAACCGCTACCCATGATATTTTTCTGAAATGGATATTCTATAGTGGTCTCACCTTCACTGTCTGGTGGTCCGATACCAAATGTAGGATCAGAATATCCAAAAAGAAAAAACAAGGAATTAATTTAGATAGAAGAACTTGGTGTCTTATTCATTCTTCCAGTCATGTATTTATACAGAAAATGTATGTATCTGCCAA
Organism: Cynanchum wilfordii; assembly: GCA_025388415.1. Taxonomy (NCBI): domain Eukaryota; kingdom Viridiplantae; phylum Streptophyta; class Magnoliopsida; order Gentianales; family Apocynaceae; genus Cynanchum; species Cynanchum wilfordii. The sequence continues at coordinate 8,369 of JAHSUH010005479.1, read as the reverse complement.
GGCTTCCACTTCGATGGGTTGCCCGAGTCTCTCGGTTTATTCTAACAAATTACACTGACCGAGTATTATGGAAATCAAAACAGAAAGTAGTAAAGCAACTAGATTACTATAACACTCAAACCCCTATCAAGTCACCATAACAGCTATCACAACATCCAAATGGTCTAACACTATTTAACTAAAAGTCCAAAAGTGATCCATCAGTCAAACAATTTCGCCAAAATAGATGTGCTCACGATAACAGGGATTTCCTACAACTAGATTAGCATCAAGTTTCTATGAATAAATCAAACTCAATCCTCAAGACTCTTACAATCAAACAAATAGTTTTTATCATAGGCGGAGTAAATCATGCTTCAAAAGTCTATCGGATATCCCAAAAAGTTTAAAATTGCCATAAAATTCGAGAAATTTAGCAAAATTTAACCCACGGAAATTCACCCTTACTCCACACTTAAAATGAACACGCTCTCGGTGTTGTAGGTAGGTGGAGATGAAACCCCACATTTAATCTAAAACATATATGAACATATAGAAGAAAGTAAAGAGGAAAGATGTTTAAGACTAAGTAGTGTCACAAAATACTAAATCACAAAAATAGAAAAACAAGAAACAAGATACTAAATCACAAAAACAGAATTAAATGAAGAAAAAACGAAATAAATAAAACAAAAAGAGGGAAAAGAAAACAAATGCGGGGTTGCCTCCTCGGAAAGCGCTTCGTTTTTGTCGTTTAGCTGGACTGCCTTCTATCAATCGAAATACTCTTCTGTATTGTCCTTCTTGAATGGTTCTCTATAAAACTTCAATCTCTGGCCATTTACTCTAAAAGATTCTCCATCTGCATTTACTATTTCACAAGTTCCATAAGGTGATACTTCCTTAATGGTGAATGGGCCCGTCCAATAACTATTCAATTTTCCTGGAAACATCTTCAAACGGGAGTTAAATAATAACACTTGGTCACTAGGTTGAAAATTCTTTAAACTTCCGAGTTTCTTATCATGCAAAATTTTACTTTTCATTTTGAAATTCAAAGAGTTCTCATATGCATTATATCTCCACTCATCAAGCTCATTCATTTGTAACATCCTATCTTTCCCAATTAGCTCCTCATCTAAATTGCACTTTTTCAATGCCCAATATGGTTTATGTTCTATTTCAACAGGTAAGTGACATGCTTTTCCGTAAACTAAACGGTAAAGAGAAAATCCTGTAGATGTTCTAAATGCAGTCCTAAATGCCCATAATGCATCATCAAGCTTTGTAGACCAATCTTTTCTATGTATACCTACAGTTTTCTCTAAAATCCTTTTGATACCTCTGTTGGTTACCTCAACTTGCCCATTCGTTTGTGGATGATAGGCGGCGGAAAGATTGTGATGAACTCCATATCTTTTCAGTACCTTCTCCAGCTGGGAGTTGCAAAAGTGAGTTCCTCTGTCACTTATTAAAGCTCTTGGACAGCCGAATCTGACAAATAATTTTTTGAGAAATTTGCACACAACTTTAGCATCGTTAGTAGGTAATGCCCGAGCCTCGGGCCATTTAAAAAAATAATCAACGACTACTAAAATGTATTTATTTCCATATGACGAAGGAAATGGTCCCATAAAGTCTATACCCCAAATATAAAAAATCTCAACACTTTGAATTCTTCTTTGGGGCATACAATCCTTAGAAGAAATGTTACTTGTTCTTTGACATACTTCACAAACCTATATGTGAGATACAACGTCCTTGAAAATCGTGGGCTAATAGAATCCGGCTTCTAACACCTTCCTTGCAGTGTTATTAGCGGCTAAATCGCCTCCAGTAGGTCCCTTGTGGCATTGATCCATGATTTTCATGCATTCTTCTCCGGATACACATCTTCTAATGATTTGATTTGCACAAATTTGAAACAAGAAAGGATCTTCCCAATAGTAATATTTCAAATCAGCGAAGAATTTCTTCTTTTGCTGATAAGTCATATCACTGGGAATTTCTTTAGCAGCAAAATAGTTAGCAATATCGACAAACCACGGAAGAGAACTATCAATGTAATTCAACATTTGTAGCAAATATAGACTCTCATCGGGGTTCATCAATAAACTCTAACTCAGGATTTTCTAACTTAGACAAGTGATCAACAACTAGGTTTTCAGCTCCTTTCTTATCCCTTATCTCGATGTCAAACTCTTGTATAAGTAAAACCCATCTAATCAACCTAGGTTTGGCATCGATTTGTTAAACAAATATTTGAGTGCATAATGATCAGTATAAACAATTATTTTGGACAAAACAAGATATGACGGAAATTTGTCAAATGCATACCGATAACATCAAATATGATCATGTTTTGGGATATAAATTGTGCATGATTTGTGAGTTTTATTGTATTAAATTGAGATTAATTGAGTGATTAAAGGTTTAATTGTATATTTTGCATTTCGGGTAACTTCGGGGCAAATTGGCTTAAAAAGATAAATTCAGAGGCAAAAAGTGCAACATTCGGGAATTATGCTATGCCCTTGGAAGATGGACTACGCCCGTTGCCCTTTTGTGCATCACGCCCGTATAAAATAACTACCTGCTCTACGACCGTTTCACTCTAGATTCTACGTCCGTAGGACATAATGACATCAATACGCCCGTAGTCATGCCGGAATCACTGTTTTCTTTGTAAAATGATGATTTTACCCCTGTTTTCGGTTACCTATAAATATTAGGATTTTTAGCTTTAGTCGATTGGCTTGATTATCACATTGTTTTAGATATTGAATATCATATTGGGTTTACTTGAATTTCATATATTTTGGTATAGAATTTAGGGAATTTTCTATTACTTTGTTGATCTATTTTCATTTAGAGAAATCCCTAGGTTGTAAAAACACTACGCTAGTAAAACACTCACAGATGCACAAATACATTACACTACTACCGAGAAAGAACTACTAGCTGTTGTATTTGCTTTTGACAAATTCCGTTCGTACTTGATCATGTCAAAGACTATAGTTTACACGGATCATTCTCGCTTTGAAATATCTCTTTAATAAAACTGATGCAAAACCAAGATTAATAAGATGGGTGTTATTATTGCAGGAATTCAATATTGAAATCCGCGATAAGAAAGGATGCGAAAATGTAGCTGCCGATCACTTATCTCGAGGTCCTAGACGAAACCGTGATAGCCGATACCTTCCCCGATGAGAGCTTATTTTTAATTGAAGTTTTAAATTTTATTGATAAATCTCTTCCTTGGTTTTCCGATATTGCTAACTATCTTGCCTCTAGAATACTTCCAAGCGATCTTTCCCCAACAAAAACATAAATTCTTTTCGATTTAAAATACTATTTTTGGGAAGATCCGTTTTTATTCAAATTTGTGTTGATCAAATTATCAGAAGATGTGTTTCAAGGACTGAATACGCAAATTCTAGAAACATATACACATCCAGTCCAGGAACACGCGCTCGGTGTATGAACACGCCCAGAAAGAAGGAAGAACACGACCATAAGAACACGCACTCGGTTATAAACCCGTCACTGAGCCCGTGTTGATGCACTGTTCGGAGTTTTTAGAGAATTCTTTGTAAAATGACTAATTTACCCCTGTTTTCGGTTATCTATAAATATTGGGATTTCCAGCAGTGTTTAGGCTGGCTAGTATTTGGAAGGGTTATGCTATCAAAGTGATTTTGTAATTTTTGTTTAGGGTTTTGAATTAGATCTATACTTTGCTATTTTCTATACTTTGAGATCTCTTACACTTGTTGTAAGTTGTAAGAATCTCTTGTGATTCTTTGTGTGAAGTTGCCTCGAATCGTAAGGAATTTCCTTGAAGTTTTGCAAGAGAGGAATCAACTCCATCAACTTGAAGATTTGAAGAAGAACAAGAAGTTTGACAAAGAGGAGGTTGAAGAGGTTACTCTTCTTCTTTAATTTGTTATAATTTCCATCTTGTAATTAGAGACCAACCCTAGGAACTCTTCTCTCTACATTTCTTATAGGTAGAAATGGTTGGTATTATTCTACAATTACTTTGGGCAAATTATGGTTTTCATGGATGATTGTTGTAGTGTTATTAATTTGAATTGCAATTTCATTCATAGCTTTGGATCTGAATTTTATCTTGAGTATTGAGCTTTGATTTGAGGTTGTAGTTCCGGATTAACACTAAGTGTTAGGCCGGAACTAGGACAACATTTAGTGCCAAGTTGATTCTATTAGATTTCCTTTTGATGGACCGGAACTAGGATGATTGATGGGAGATTTTATCTTGTCAACATTCAAGTGTTCTTAAATCAATGAATTTCTTGCCACAATCCGTATGGAAGAAATTCTACTTTAGACTTGAATATTGGTGAGATTATGATAGTTAATTCATGATTAATCTTGCCCCTAGTAGTTTGTATCCTTCATTTCTCCTATTATTTCTTATGAGTTTCTACCTTCCATTACTTGCTTGATCTCCTACTTTACATTGTTCATTTACTTTGCTTTCTAGGATTTAGAATTCAATCTTATCATTCTTGATATGGTTGGATTACTTGATGATTGATTCATACTTTCAAATCATATTCATAATTGATTTAATTATATTTTCCACACAAGAATTTAATAGACGTCTTGGGGAAAACGATTTTATAAATATTAAAATCTGAATACGATCTTATTTACTAAACTATTTTGATAGGTGCTCTGCGTAGTTGAGTTTATTGTATTAGTGACAATCCTATTTTAATCTTGAAATTTCCTATTATTTTTATTATTATTATTCAATTATTTATATTATTTTTATATATATAACTCACACATCACTTCCAAATCATATTCATAATTGATTTAATTATATTTTCCACACTAAAAGTTATTAGACGTCTTGGGGAAAACTATTTTATAAATATTAAAATCTGAATACTACCTTTATTTACTAAACTATTTCGATAGGTTCTCTGTCTAGTTGAGTTTATTTTCTTAGTGACAATTCTATTTTAATCTTGAGAATTCCTATTATTTTTAGTATTATTTTATTTAATTATTTATATTATTTTTATATATAAATAAAACTCATCAAATTTCATGCACATTTAAATCAAGTTGAAATTGCTATTTGATCTATTTGATTGTTTAGTATGTTTCTTTCTAAAACCTATTCCATTTGATTTGCTTGAGGACAAGCAAAGTTTAAGTTGTGGGGTATTTGTTAACATCAAATATGATCTTGTTTTGAGATATAAATTGTGCATGATTTGTGAGTTTTAATGTAATAAATTGAGATTAATTGAGTGATTAAAGGTTTAATTGTATATTTTACATTTCAGGTAACCTCCGGGGCAAATTGGCTTAAAAAGATAAATTCGGAGGCAAAAGTGCAACATTCTGGAATTATGCTACTCCCTTGGAAGATGGACTACGCCCGTTGCCCTTTTGTGCATCACGCCCGTATAAAATAACCGCTGCTCTCTACGACCGTTGCACTCTGGATTCTACAAAACGACATCAATACGCCCGTAGAGAAGAAAGGGCAACGCCCAGTAGACATGCCAGAATCATCGTTTTCTTTGTAAAATGATGATTTTACCCATGTTTTCGGTTACCTATAAATATTAGGATTTTTTGCTTTAGTCGATTGGCTTGATTATCACATTGTTTTAGATATTGAATATCATATTGGGTTTACTTGAATTTCATATATTTTGGTATAGAATTTAGGGAATTTACTATCACTTTCTTGATCTATTTTCAATTAGAGAAATCCCTAGGTTGTTTTAGTGACAATTGTCTTTAGTTAGGTTGTGTAATCTCTCCTCGGTCTATAAGGTAGAGTTGTGCAATCTAATCAAGAGGTGTTTGGATCTACTTCAATCATTCAAGCTTCAATGTGAAAGAAGAGGATTCAAGAGAGGAGTTGAAGTGTAGAGATCTTTCCAGGTATCAATTGACAACTGGTTTTGGAATTATTTTCTATTACTTTTGATGATATTTCTTGTAATCTAGTTTACCAACCCAATAGGAACTCTCTTCTTCTACATTTCTTTAGGGTAGAAGTGGTTGGTTTCATGTTATACTTTCACTTTGAGATTGATCTATTGTGAGTTGATTGTTATTATTTTATTAGCTTGAATTGCAATTTCAATTATGGCTTTGATTTGAATTCCTATCTTGAGTTGAGCCCTAATTCGATTTTGTGGTTCGGGTTAACACTAATTGTTAAGTCGGACCTTGGATATACGATTAGTGCTAGATTAGTTTGGTTATTTTCCTATTGATGTATCGGACCTTGGATGATTAGTAGGGATCTAATCTTACTAATATATTTGAGTTGTTCTTCACGTATGAATTTCTTTCAACGACACGTATTGAGGAAATTTGGATTTAGTGAAATTGTGATAGTTGATTCATGATACTTGATTTCATTGTGAAGTGTATCATCCACTCTCTCTAATGTCTTTAGTGAGTTCTTCAAATATTCAATATTATCTCATCCATATTCTTTACTTTGCTTTCTTTTAATTTGCTTTCTAGGAAATTAGAATTCAATCCTATCATTCTTGATAAAGGTTGGATTACTTAATGATTGATTCATACTTCCAAATCATATTCATAATTGATTTAATTATATTTTCCACACTAAAAATTAATAGACATCTTGGGAAAAACGATTTTATAAATATTAAAATCTGAATACTACCTTTATTTACTAAATTCCTATTATTTTTAGTACTATTTTATTCAATTATTTATATTATTATTATATATAAATATAGCTCATCACATACACAACAACCAACAATTCTTTCTCAGTAGTAGTGTAATTCTCTTGAGCATTCGTCAAAGTTTTACTAGCATAGTATATCACATGAAACTTCTTATCATGCCTTTGTCCTAAAACAAAACCTACTGCATAATCACTAGCATCACACATCAATTCAAAAGGTAAGTTCCAATCAGGTGATGTTATAATAGGTGCAGTGGTTAACAGTTCCTTCAGTTTATTAAAAGCTTTCATGCATTTCACATCAAACACAAAAGGAACATCTTTCCCTAAAAGATTATTCATAGGTCTAGCAATCAGAGAAAAGTCTTTTATGAATCTTCTATAAAAACCAACGTGACCTAAGAAACTTCTGACAGCTTTAACAGAATTAGGTGGAGGTAGCATGGAAAAAACATCAATCTTAGCTTTATCTACTTCTGGTGTGTGTTTTGAGTGAGTAAAATATAGTATCATATAAAGCAAATAATCTCACAAAACAGTGTCACATAATCAAACACAACTAAGGCAGAGTACCTATCGCATGCAGATAGTAACACGGGAGTACCACGATTTTAAATTTATAAATATCGTATCCTCGGGAACGTTGGTGACGACTGGTTAGTTTCTATCAATTATGACAAACTTTAAGGTTCAGAGAATTAGTCCTATGTGTCCATTCGATTCAGATATGTTCGTGTAAAAGAATAATTAAAACAAGAATGGAAAATAATTAACTAAGATCTCTAATGAAGTACGTATGATTAATTAAGTTGAACAGTGTTCGAATGTGTAGCTTGCAAGCAGATCTAAGGAAATAATGAATTCGAATTGTCTTACTACCATACCCGAGTTATCTAGAATGATTACCTCAATATGGTGGTTGCAAGTAATCCTAAACCTTTTTAGATTAGCTATTGAGGCGTCAATTCAACAACATAATCTTAAGATTTGCATTGATTCCAAACCCGAGATTATTAGGCTTCCTAACCTCAGTATGATGGCCACAAGTTATTAGTCCTAATCTGGCAATCTTTTAAATCTCCTATGCTGGGGACTCATTAACAAACCGTCAATTCAATTAACTATTGTAGTATCATGCATGAACCTAAGTTTCATGGCATAAACTCAATATGAGAATTAAATCGAAAGCGTAAAATAATAAGCAACTCACAATGTATATTAAAACATATCCTTTCCGGAAATATATAAATCATTAATCAATCAATCAAAATAAAGAGAATCTTAGGACACAAAATCATAACATATAAAGGAAAACTAATACAAGAACGAAAAGAAAAGGAAAGAGAAAGTTGTCGTGTTACTCTCACTGCTTCCACGGACTGGCTTAATCCTCTAGACCTTACCGAGACTCATACTCCAGATCCTTATCCCGCTCTGAAGATCTTCGGCTATCACTCCCCTCAACTAAACTATAGGGTATCCCTTATGGTGGAGGCTCAACCCTACACTCGAGAAGAAAGAAAAATGAAAACTAAAAACTCGACTAGAACTTATCACGAAATTCCTATTGGCTAGGAACACGGAAATGCTCCTGTTACGAGTGATTCGGTGTGCTTCAACAAGCGGGGAGTGCATCTATATATAGGAGTGAAATAGAGGTGAAAAG
>JAHSUH010005475.1:0-27951 GCA_025388415.1 Cynanchum wilfordii | reverse complement strand
CGTTTCCCTAAGAAACCTAATCGAAATCAATTAATAATAGAATAAAACAATAAAAGAGGGATTTTTAGATTGGGAAATTGTAGAAAACAATTAACTAATAAGAAAACGCAGTATCGGATTTAAATATTTCAATCCTAGGGTAATGATTCAATCCAAGTTCTTCCTCGTTCCTAAAATGAATTTCCGAATTAATAAACCAATTCCTTGATTGAATACTAAATGCGATCGCTAATTAGTATTCGTATCACCTACTAACAATCAGCTAGAATTCGATTAAACAACAAAAGGATATCATAGACGATCGCCCGATCAATCAATCCAAGTTTAATCTAAGAACCGTGATAATATCAAGGCGATTCGATCGATCAACAAAATTGTCCAAAATTGAAATCAATTGCAAATATTAAAATCTCAACTTAATCGAATCAACAATCATCAAAAGAATCAAGTAAAAACACATCTTCAATATTTAGTCAATCGATCTAAAAATTGAATTGTTAAAGTATTGAATTTAAAATTGGAAATTAGCTTAGAACCCGGAATTTGTGTAGATTATAAACTCGGAACTTGTCTTGGAATCATTCCCCGGACTGAATTGAAGCTTAGGCGGCCATCGCGATCTCTATCTCTCTTCTCTTTCTAAATCTTGAAAACTTGGTTAAGAAAAGAATGTAGAGTAAGCCTATTTATAAAGTTTTTCCTAACTTCTCGGAATCCTAATAGAATAATAACTTCTTACTAAGTTCTCATCAGAATAATAATAAATAAATAAAATCCTAATTAAAATAGGAGATAATTATCTCTCTCTAATAACTAATAAAAATAAGATAATTTGATTTTATCTTCAAATATCTTGGGAATTGTTGATAATCATCCGTTCAAATTTTAATTCTTCCTCTGAAAGATGTCTTCGTAATAATTGATGACTAAAAATAAATCTTTTAGCCAAATTCTGCTTAATCTTTGACTTTCTACCACTATCATCAAAACAAACATAAATTCCACAAATTAGTTCGATATCTAATGAAAATGTAAGAGAATTAAATATAATAATTATGAAATCTTATGACTTATCAAATTCCCCCACACTTAAATCATGCTTGTCCTCAAGCAAACTACTATACATAATTTCCGTAAAAATTATTCAGTTTATATTCAACAAGTCTATCCTTCAAGAACATGTTATTTAAAGAATGAAAGTACTCATAGTTGCCTCATCAATTATCTTTATGCATAAATAAAGAGAAATCAAACTAGAAAAACTCATATCCATTCAATACTCGCTCAATCATAAAATTTCTCTGAGGTGTAGTGTGTGTTCCAATTTTGACTTATCATTCAATTAACAAACTTCCCCTCTCAACAACTTAACAACAGTAACTCAATCAATCAGAATTCATAACAACTAATCACAATCACCCTTCAGAATCTCAAGTTTGGTGCCACTTTTAGTTAGTACTCAATCAATTTTTGTGGTTTCGTCTACTTTCACATATTAACTTAAATTACCCATGTAGCGAGTTCCACTCCGGCAGCTCCCCGGATCACAAGGACCTTAGGGTACCAGGCATTAAATTCCCTTCAGAAGTAGTTCTCAAGTAATCAAGAATACTGTGAGACTAGCCTTTTTATTATTTAGTGAGGTGATGTTGTTTTACTTTCAATTTGAACTACCCATGTAGCGAGATCCACTCCGGCGCTCCCGGGATCACAAGGATCTTAGGGTACCAGGCATTAAGTTCCCATTAGAAGTGATTCTCGAGTAGTCAAATCAATTTTTCTTTTCTTTATTAAAATCAATTTATATTGGTGGCATTTTTTTCTCAAAATCCTTCCAAGCAACTACGACAGTCATCACAAACCCCAAATGATCTAATACCATCAACTAAGTGTTTCAAGAGTGATTCATCAATCAAACAACTCATCAAAACTAGATGTGCGCAAATAATCGAGATTTCCTATAACCAAGCTAGTATCAAGCGTCAACAAATTTAACCAAATCAACCCTCAAGATCTTAGCATTTTGATAATTAGCAAATATCATAGGCAGAGTAAATCAAACTTCATAATCACTCATCAATATATCTTCTCGGAGTAAGCTAAAAGTTTGAAAATATTCAAAAAATTGAGAAAATAACAAAAAAAAAAAAAGCAGAAAAAAAATTTTTTTTTTTTAAATTTTATATAGAATAAGAAAAACAAAATAAAACAAAAAGAAGAAAAAGCATAATAAAAATGTTCTTCCCCCACACTTGAATGCAACATTGTCCTCAATGTAAAACAAATATATAGATATAGGAAAAAATAAAGCAAGAGAAGGGAAAAAGAACAGCTGGTGGTATCGGATGTAGGAGACAGATTGAAGATGGAGTTCCTCCACCGTTTGCTCCTGAAAACCTTCATAAAATAGCTTGAGCCTCGGCCATTGACTTGAAAATGGTGTCCAGGATGTCTCGCTCATAATCTCAACTGCACCATAAGGATAAACATGAGTAACAATATAAGGACCATCCCACCGAGAACGTAACTTACCAGGCATCAACCTAAGACGTGAATTGTAAAGGAGGACTTTTTCACCAATCGTGAATTCCTTTTTCTGAATCATCTTATCATGAACAACTTTAGTTCTTTCTTTGTAGATTCTCGAATTTTCATAAGCTGCTAATCGAAGTTCCTCAAGTTCTTGAAGTTGAAGTTTTCGATGGGTACCAGCTGGGGTAATGTCCATATTGCATTGTTTAACTGCCCAGTACGTTTTGTGTTCTAACTCAACTGGTAAATGACAAGCTTTACCAAATACTATCCGGTATGGGGACATGCCAATGGGAGTTTTAAATGCAGTACGGTATGCCCATAATGCATCATCTAATCGTTTACTCCAATCCTTGCGGTTAGGTTGGACTGTCTTTTCTAAAATTTGTTTTATCTCCCTATTGGAAACTTCGCTTGGCCATTCGTTTGTGGGTGGTAGGCTGTGGATACCTTATGAACAACTCCATATTTTCGGAAAAGAGCCTCGATACTCCTATTACAAAAATGAGTACCTTGATCGCTGATAATTGCTTTAGGAATACCAAACCTGCAGAAAATATGAGTTCTAACAAAATCTACAACCACAACAACATCATTAGTTCGAGTAGCTTTTGCTTCCACCCACTTAGAAACATAATCACATGCAAGAAGAATGTACACAAAACCAAAAGAACATGGAAAAGGACCCATAAAGTCAATACCCCACACATCAAAAATTTCACAAAATAATAATGGTTGTTGAGGCATCTCATTCTTCCTAGTCATATTTCCGGTGCGTTGGCAACGTGTACAACATTTACAATAATCATATGAATCACGAAATAGAGTAGGCCAATATAATCCAGAATCTAATATTTTCCTAGCAGTTCTTTGAGAACCAAAATGACCACCACATGCAAGTGTATGACAAAATTTTAAAACATAAGAGAATTCAAAATCATGAACACATCTCCGAATGACCTGATCACTACAAATACGCCACAAATAGGGATCATCCCAAACATAATATTTAGATTCACTCCTTAACTTATTAACTTGATGCCTACTAAAATGTGCAGGTATTTCATGAGAAACTAGAAAATTAACAATATCTGCATACCATGGATCCTTACCTTTTTAGCGATAAAGTTGTTCATCCGGAAAAGTGTCTCGAAGAGGTAACTGTTCCATCGCATCGGTGGGAGAGACTATTCTGCTCACATGATCGGCAACTAAATTTTCAGCACCACTTTTATCTTTGATCTCAATGTCAAATTCTTGGAGAAGTAACATCCATCGGATAAGTCTAGGTTTTGCTTCAGGTTTCTTCAACAAGAATTTTAAAGCCTGCATGATCGAGAATAAACAATAACTTTAGTACCAAGTAAATAAGATCTGAATTTATCTAAAGCAAACACCACAACTAAAAATTCTTTTTCCGTAGTGGTGTAGTTGGCTTGAGCAGAATCTAAAGTTCGTGAGGCATAAGCTATGACATGAGAAATTTTATCAACTCTTTGGGACAAAACTGCTCCCAATGCATAATTGGAAGCATCACACATCAACTCAAAAGGAAGATCCCATCGTGGTGGTTGAATAACAGGTGGAGAAGTAAGTCTCCCCTTCAACTCATCAAACGATTCTTTGCGGTGATTATCAAAAACAAAATCAGTCTCCTTTTGCAACAACCGTGAAAGAGGAAGTGCAATTTTACTGAAATCCTTAATAAATCTTCTATAAAAACCTGCATGACCAAGAAAAGAACGCACATCCCGAACACAAGTAGGATAGGGTAAGGAAGTAATTACATCAACTTTAGATTTATCAACTTTAATACCATCTTTGGAAATGACATGGCCTAACACAATGCCTTGCTCTACCATAAAATGACATTTTTCAAAATTTAAAACTAAATTCTTTTCAATGCATCTATTTAAAACAGCTCCAAGATGTTCTAAACATTCATCAAAAGAATTTCCATAAACAGTAAAATCATCCATGAATACTTCCATACAATGTTCTAAAAAATCGGAAAAAATACTAACCATACATCGTTGAAAAGTACCTGGAGCATTGCAAAGTCCAAAAGGCATTCTTCTATAAGCAAATGTACCAAAAGGACAAGTAAATGTTGTTTTCTCCCGATCCTCGGGAGCTATATGAATCTGAAAGTAACCAGAGAATCCATCTAAAAAGCAATAATGAGACTTACCTGCTAATCTTTCGAGCATTTGATCGATAAATGGTAAAGGAAAATGATCTTTCCTCGTTGCTTGATTCAACTTCCTATAGTCAATACAAACTCTCCAACTGTTTTGTATTCCGGTAGGCACAAGTTCATTTTTCTCATTCTTTACCACTGTAATTCCTGTCTTTTTAGGAACAACTTGCACTGGACTCACCCATTTACTATCGGAAATAGGATAAATAATACCAGCAGAAAGTAATTTACTCACTTCTTTCTTAACAACATCTAAGATTGTGGGGTTTAGTCTTCGTTGAGGTTGTCTCACTGTTTTAGCTCCATCCTCTAAAAGGATCCTATGCATGCATACGGAAGGAATAATACCGGGAATATCGGCTAATGTCCACCCAATTGCTTTCTTATTATTTTGTAACAACTTTAGCAACTTACTTTCTTGTTCGGATTCAAGGTTATTAGCAATAATGACGGTAATTTTTCTCCCCCTTCTAGATAAGCATACTTAAGATTGTTTGGTAAAGGCTTAAGTTCTAGTGTAGGTGGTTCTTGAATAGATGGAACTATTCTAGTGGATTTTACTTCATTAAAATTTTGAACATGTGCACTACAACAATCATCATCCACATAATCATCAATAAAATCAACACAATTTATAACTTGAGAAGAACTTAAATGAGGAACATCCTCATTCGAAACACACTTCAAGTTATCATTAATTTCACAACATGCATGTTCCTCAGGAAATTCAACGATATCATCTATCCCAACTAAATCGGGAAAATCGAGAAACGAATCAATACTCGGAGAATCATCAAAAGAATATTCAGATGGTAAATCTAACATATTTACGTGGAAAGTAGAATGTTCCTCTGTGGGGTATTTCATGGCATCAAGTATATTAAAATGAACTATATCACCACCAAATTCCATAGTAAGAGTACCATTTTGTACATTAATTATAGTTTTTGCAGTTTTTAAGAAAGGTCTGCCCAAAATTAATGGTGCATGTTCATTTACCTTATCATCTTCCATCTTCAAAACATAGAAATCAGCAGGAAAAATAAGGTTTTTTACTCTTACTAGAACATCTTCCAAGACACCTGTTGGATATGTTGTGCTTCTATTTGCTAACTGAATTACCACACCTGTACGTTTAAGCTCTCCAACCTGTAAAGAAGAATAAACAGAGTGAGGCATAACATTAATTGAAGCACCTAAATCTAACATAGCATTAGTGAAGTGAAGTTCTCCAATGGTGCAAGGTATAGTGAATGTTCCAGAATCTTTGCACTTTGTAGGCATAGCCGGTTGAATTAATGCTGAAACATTCCTTCCTAAACTGACTCTTTCATTCCCTTTCAATTTCCTCTTGTGAGTGCACAATTCCTTCAGAAACTTGGCATACTTAGGAATCTGTTTAATTGCCTCTAATAAAGGAATGTTCACTTCTACTCTTTTAAATGTGTCCATAATCTCTTTTTCTAGATTTGCTTCAACTTGTTTCTTAGATTGAGTCATTCTATTTGGAAATGGTAGAGGTCTGCTAGAAGACTCTACAACCTTACTATCTGCTTCGGAATTTGTTGTTTGATTTATAGGATTCACTGGATCCTTCAATTCTTCTCCACTTCTTAATGTAACAAAGCACTTACATTACCTCCTGGATTCGGAATTGGTTGAGATGGCAACTGTCCAGAACCTTGACTTTTTACCTCATTAAGACCAGTAGCAAGTTGACTAATCTGTGTTTGCAAATCCTGTATACTAGATTCTGTTCTCTGTTGAAATTGAAGATTATTTGTTGCCATCTGCTTCACTAAATCCTCAAGACTAGGCTCATGTTTTGAATTTTGTTGTTGTTGCGATGGTCTTGATTGTTGTTGTTGTCCTGAAGTATTCCCATATCTAAAATTTGGATGATCTCTCCATCCAGGATTATAAGTTGATGAATATGGATCATATCTTTGTTGTTGATTTTGCTGGAATGGTCTACCAGGAAAAATTCCAGCACAACTTTCTGTAGTATCCTGAATTTGAGGACATTGATCCGTGGGATGCATATATGATGCACATATACCACAAAGAGTGGCAGGAACTTGTGTTTGCGTCTTTCCTAATGCAAACTGCCTAACCAAACTAGCTAACTCCTCAATCCTATTCTCAATTCTTAACCGATCGGTTGTAGAAGACTGAAGTTCATTCACGGTTCTAGTCGGATATGATGCTCTAGTGCCAAACTGCTGTGCATTCTGAGCCATATTTGCTATTAAATTCCTAGCTGCAATAGGTGTCTTATCTACTAAAGCTCCTCATGCAGCTGCATCTATCATACTTCTATCAATAGGTGAAAGACCTTCATAGAAATACTGAATCAATAACCGATCACTAATCTGATGATGAGGACAACTTGCACAAAGTTTTTTAAACCTTTCCCAATATTCATGTAAAGTTTCCCCATGATTCTGTCTAATACCACATATATCCTTTCTAATTGCAGCAGTTCTAGATGCTGGAAAAAATTTCTCTAAAAATGATTTCTTTAAATCATTCCAACTTGTAATGGAAGTTGGTTCAAGATAGTACAACCAATCCTTCGCCACTCCATCCAAAGAGAAAGGAAATGCCCTTAACTTAATTTGTTCCTCTGTAATCTCCCTAGGTTTCATTGTAAAGCAAACAATATGAAATTCCTTAAGATGCTTATGAGGATCTTCACCTGCAAGACCATGAAATCTAGGCAACAATTGTATTAGACCGGATTTAAGTTCAAAATTAGCTTGCACTTCTAGATATTCTATGCAAGCATGTTGTAAATTCATATCGGGAGTTGCTAATTCCTTAAGTGTCCTATTATCATTATTATTTCCAGCCATGATTTCACAATCAACAACTTGTTTAGAATTATCAAGTGTCAAATCTTTAAACAATTTACTAACAATTTCAACACTATGAGAGATTTTTCTTGTTCGTCCTTCTTATCCCTAAGTTGTTTATGAAAAGTTCTATCAATTTCAGGATTAAAATCAGCTAACTTACTAGTAGATGACCTGGTCATAAACAAAATTCAAAGGAAAAAAAAAAAAAAAAATAAAGAGATGCAAGCAACTAATCTAAAAACACCAAAAATTAGTAAAATTAAAGCAAAAAAAAAATACTTAAAAATTCGAAAGAGTGGTCAAAACGACGAAATTTGGCCAAAACGTGGCTTGGGTCACTGCCTAAAGGCAGTGAGTATTGTTTTGCACGCCCCAAAACCTTTGGACACCAAAACTCAGCTCAATCGGCGATAAAAATTCTGACCAGAACAGTGCGCGAATCAGAATTTTATACCGAAATTTTTGAATTTCGACCTGAAAACACAACCAAACGCAAATCAAAAATTTCAAACAATTAAAAACAAATAAAAGACAGATTCTTATTATGATTTAACGATTATGGCTTCCCCGGCAACGGCGCCAAAATCTTGGTAGGGTTTTAGAATTACACGATTGTCGTCAAATCGGCCAAGATTAATTCAATTAAATCAATGAGCAGTTTAGGGTGTTCACCGAGTCGTTTCCCTAAGAAACCTAATCGAAATCAATTAATAATAGAATAAAACAATAAAAGAGGGATTTTTAGATTGAGAAATTGTAGAAAACAATTAACTAATAAGAAAAACGCAAGTATCGATTTAAATATTTCAGTCCTAGGGTAATGATTCAATCCAAGTTCTTCCTCGTTCCTAAAATGAATTTCCGAATTAATAAACCAATTCCTTGATTGAATACTAAATGCGATCGCTAATTAGCATTCGTATCACCTACTAACAATCAGCTAGAATTCGATTAAACAACAAAAGGATATCATAGACGATCGCCCAATCAATCAATCCATGTTTAATCTAAGAACCGTGATAATATCAAGGCAATTCGTCAATCAACAAAATTGTCCAAAATTGAAATCAATTGCAAATATTAAAATCTCAACTTAATCCAATCAACAATCATCAAAAGAATCAAGTAAAAACACATCTTCAATATTTAGTCAATCGATCTAAAAATTGAATTGTTAAAGTATTGCATTTAAAATTGGAAATTAGCTTAGAACCCGGAATTTGTGTAGATTATAAACTCGGAACTTGTCTTCGAATCATTCCCCGGACTGAATTGAAGCTTAGGCGGCCATTGCGATCTCTATCTCTCTTCTCTTTCTAAATCTTGAAAACTTGGTTAAAAAAAGAATGTAGAGTAAGCCTATTTATAAAGTTTTTCCTAACTTCTCGGAATCCTAATAGAATAATAACTTCTTACTAAGTTCTCATCAGAATAATAATAAATAAATAAAATCCTAATTAAAATAGGAGATAATTATCTCTCTCTAATAACTAATAAAAATAAGATAATTTGATTTTATCTTCAAATATCTTGGGAATTGTTGATAATCATCCGTTCAAATTTTAATTCTTCCTCTGAAAGATGTCTTCGTAATAATTGATGACTAAAAATAAATCTTTTAGCCAAATTCTGCTTAATCTTTGACTTTCTACCACTATCATCAAAACAAACATAAATTCCATAAATTAGTTCGATATCTAATGAAAATGTAAGAGAATTAAATATAATAATTATGAAATCTTATGACTTATCGGGATCGTTGGAGGATGAACTCTCTTCAGTGTCATAGCTGCAAGGTAGTAACTATATGTATACAAAGATAGAAAAAGAGAGTTGAGTGAATTTAGAGATAAATAGGGGATAGAGTAATGAATAGCCACGAGTGGCAAAGTTTGCACAGTTCCCCAATGAACACGGTTGTGCAGTGCACATGCACATTCGAATTCTACCATTTTTGAAGTTAATGTGTTCCAAACAATTTATATGCAGTAAAATTTCTACTGGAACAATCATTATCCACTCAATTGACACAACAATGTCTTATCCGGAACATCCAATATCTATTTAATTAAACAGTGTAATCCCTATGTTGGAACATCTAGTTTCTATCATGCCATGATCATTCAACACATATGAACCTATCCGGAACTTCCGGAATATACTCAAGTAAGCATAGTAGTCCTAAACTAGAACATTTAGTCTCTAAAATAAACGTGAAAATCCTATTCTAGAGTATCCAGTTTCTAAATAAACAGAGTAGACATAAATTACGCCAAAAACCACATAAGACACCTTTAAAATAAAACACACAAACAAAAGACAAACAATGAAAAACAAGAACAAGAAAAAAAAAAACAAAACAACGAAAACAAAAACATAGGGTTGCCTCCCTATAAGCGCTTCTTTATTGTCATTAAGCTGGACTGCCTTTCCTCCTCGGAAGAAATGCATGTTCGATTTTGTCCAACAATTCCTTGTAAAATTTCAACTTCTGTTTTTTCACCTTGAATGATGTTTCACCCTCGTTCATTATTTCACAAGCTACCCTGGCGAGACTTGTTAGTAACGAAAGAGTTTGTCCAATAGCTTTAAAACATCCTGAAAATGTTCTCAAAGGTGAATATAATAACATTTTATCCTCAAGTTGAAATTCTTTTAAACTGTCTATCATGCCAAATCCTATTTTTCCATTTAAAGTTCATTGAATTTCCATATTTATCAAATTCATCAAATTTTAGGATTCTATCCAATGTACACAAAATGCATTATAATTCAACAAGTGCGTGCAGGGTGATCAGTGTACATAATAGTGTTGGACAAGACCAAATATATCAAATGTATATACAACAGCTAGCATAGTATATCATTTGGAATTTCATAGCATATCTTTGTCCTCAAACAACTCTTACTGCATAATTACTAACATCACATATCATATAACAAATTTCAATCGGGGGGATGTCATAATGGGTGCAGTAGTGAAAGAATTCCTTTAATAAAATTCATGCAAAAATGCCTTATAAAACACAAGGAATAACTTTTCCAGTTAAGCATATCAGTTGTTTTCATGCATCTTTAAAACTTAAATTCTAGATTTCACAAACAATGCATAGACGTATATCAATCATATGAAATCATCTATAAACTCCCTTAAACTCTCTTATCATGTTAAGAAAATAATATAGCTAGAACAATTATCCAGAAAACAATAGAACATGTATGAGAGTAAAGGCTAGGATTGATACCTGGAATATCAACAATTTTATAAACAAAAGCTCTTTTGTACCTCTTGAGTGTATTCAGTTGCAACTTCCTTTCATTTCTCATTTAGAGTGCAATTATAATCAAGGAAGTTCTTACCTTCATCTTAGGAATCCATATTAGAAATGGGTTGGTCAGCCCTTTCGGTTTCAATTCAGGTGGATCCTCGCACGATGAAGTCAAAAAAAATTTCAGTTTTTGATAATACCAAAGATAGATTAAGCATGATTTTTTTTTCTTTCTTTCTTTTGACCCTAGATAATATCTAGAGTTTTTCCTAGTATGGTTTTAGAATGAATTTTCTAAAACTAGATGACCTTAATTATTTAATTCTAGATAATTTCTAAAATTAACAATTTAGGAAACCGTATACTTAGGAAAGTGAGATCTAATTCCGCTAATCAAATCATAAAGGATAGATACTACTGTTACCAAATCATAAAATTTCTAAAATTTTGATCGGGAATTTTAAAAATATTATGAATTTTTGCATCCCCGGCAACGACGCCAAAAATCTGGTGTGTGTTTTGAGTGAGTAAAATATAGTATCATATAAAACAAATAATCTCACAAAACAGTATCACATAATCAAACACAACTAAAGTAGAGTACCTATCACATGCAGATAGTAACACGGGAGTACCACGATTTTAAATTTATAAATATCGTATCATCGGGAACGTTGGTGACGGCTGGTTAGTTTCTACCAATTATGACAAACTTTAAGGTTCAGGGAATTAGTCCTATGTGTCCATTCAATTCCGATATGTTTGAGTAAAATAATAATTAAAACAAGAATGAAAAATAATTGACTAAGATCTCTAATGAAGTACGTATGATTAATTAAGTTGAACAATGTTCGAATGTGTAGCTTGCAAGCGGATCTAAGCAAATTATGAATTCGAATTGTCTTACTACCATACCCAAGTTATCTAGAATGATTACCTCAATATGGTGGTTGCAAGTAATCCTAAACCTTTTTAGATTAGCTATTAAGGCGTCAATTTAACAACATAATCTTAAGATTTTCATTGATTTCAAACCCAAGATTATTAGGCTTCCTAACCTCAGTATGGTGGTGATGTGTATTTTGAGTTATATATAAATAATAAAAATAATCGAATAAATAATACTAAAAATAATAGGAATCTCTAAGATTAAAATAGGATTGTCACTAATAAAATAAACTCAACTAGGTAGAGCACCTATCGAAATAGTTTAGTAAATATAGTAGTATTCGGATTTTAAATTTATAAAAATCGTTATTTCCCAAGACTTCTATTAAATTCTAGTGTGGAAAATATAATTGAATTAATTATGAATATGATTTGTGAATAAGGATCATTCAACAAGTAAATCAACCAATATCAAGAATGATAAGATTGATTTCTAAATCCTAGAAAGCAAAGTAAAATAAAGCAAAGTAGAAGATCAAGCAAGTAATGGAAGGTAGAAACTCATAATAAATAATAGGAGAAATGAAGGATACAAACTACTAGGGGCAAGATTAATCATGAAATAACTATCATAATCTCACCAATATTCAAGTCTAGAGTAGAATTTCTTCCATTCGATTTGTGGCAAGAAACTCATTGATTTAAGAACACTTGAGTGTTGACAAGATCAAATCTCCCATCAATCATCCTAGTTCCGGTCCATCAAAAGGAAATCTAATCGACTCAAGTTGGCACTAATTGTTGTCCTAGTCCGGCCTATCAATTAGTGTTAATCCGAAAATACAATCTCAAATCAAAGCTTGACACTTGATAACGCTAAATTTGGTAATGTTTTGGAAGGGTATTTGTGCATAATTGTTGAGGATTATTAGAGTAAATTGAGATAAATATATTAATTGTACACTTAATTGTGATATTTCTGTTTTTAGGAAGTTTGTGGAGTCAATTGATCAAAAGAGCGAAGTTCGGGGACTAAATATGCAATTTCCGGAAAGATTTACACAACCAGCCCAGGAACACGCGCTCAGTCCAAGAACACGGTCAGAAAGAAGACTCAACACGCCCTAACAAGCCACGGAACACGTGCTCGGTTAATGAACACGCCCAGACAGAAGGAAGAACACGGCCGGAGTCAACACGCGCTCGGTGATACGTATACCACCGAGCCCGTGTTTGGCTCTGTTCCGAGATTTTAGAGATTTTTGTGTAAAATTCCTATTTTACCCCTGTTTTGGTTATCTATAAATATTGGGATTTTTACCATTATTTGAAGTTGGATAGAGGTTTGATTAGGCTTAATTGCTAAGTAATTTTAGAGGTTTGGTAGAACTTAGAGAGAGATCTATACTTTGATTTTCCAATTTTCTTAGAGATCACTCTCTACTTGTTGTAGTATTGAGTATCTTGGGATTAATTTGGAGAGTTTGCCTCGATCCGTAAGGAAATTTGCTGAATATATTCTAGGGTATTTGGGCTACACAAATTGAAGATCCAAGTTGAAGAAGCAAAGAAGAATCAAGAGAAGGAGTTGAAGAGGAAGAAGGTTTAATGTCTATGTTTCACTTTCCCCTTTTCTTCTATTATTTCTTGTTATTCTTTGTAATTAGTTAACCAACCTAGGAATTCTCATTTCTACATTTCTTATAGGTAGATTTGGTTGGTTTTATTTTACAAATTACTTGAGATATTGTGATGTTCTTGGATGGAATGATTGTGGTTTTATTAATTCGAATTGCAATTTCATTGATGACTTTAGATCTGAATTTTATCTTTAGTACAAGCTTTGATTTGAGATTGTGGTTCGGATTAACACTAATTGTTAGGCCAGACCAGGATATACGATTAGTGCCAAGTTGATGTGATTAGTTTCCTATTGATGGACCAGACCCGGATGATTGATGGGAGATTGATCTTGTCAATATTCAAGTGTTCTTAATCTAGGAATTTCTTGCCACGAACCGTATGGAAGAGATTCTACTTTAGACTTGATTTTGGTGGAGCTATGATACTAGATCCAAGATTATCCTATACTTGGTATTTTGTATCCTCTTATCTCACCTATATTTTGCAAAAGAATTCCTCCCAACCTTTTTACTTGCTTTATTCCTTACATTGTTCTTTACTTTGTTTTCTAGGATTTAGAATTCAATCTTATCATTCTTGGTATTGGTTGATTTACTTGATGAATGATCCTTATTCACAAATCATATTCATAATTAGTTTGATTATATTTTCCACACTAGAATTTAATAGAAGTCTTAGGGAAAAACGATTTTTATAAATTTAAAATCCGAATATCACCTTATTTACTAAACTATTTCGATAGGTGCTCTGCCTAATTGAGTTATTTTATTAGTGACAAACTTATTTTAATCTTAAGATTCTTATTATTTTTAAGTATTATATATTCGATTATTTATATTATTTATATTAATATTTTATAACTCAAAATAACACATCAACACTCAAGATAAAATTCAGATTTAAAGCTATGAATGAAATTGCAATTCAAATTAATAACACTACAAAAATCATCCATGAAAACCATAATTTTCCCAAAGTAATTGTAGAATAATACCAACCACTTCTACCTAAAAGAAATGTAGAAAGAAGAGTTCCTAGGGTTGGTGTCTAATTACAAGATTGAAATTCAAACAAATCAAAGAAAGAAGAGTAACCTCTTCAACCTTCTTTTTTATCAAACTTCTCTTCTTAAAATCTTCAAGTTGTTGAAATTGATTCTTCTCTTGCAACACTCCAAAGAAATTCCTTATGGTTGAGGCAACTTCTCACAAGATCTCACAAGGTAATCTCTCAACTCACAACGTATGAAAAGGATCTCAAAAATATGAAAGTAGGAAAGTATAGATCTAATTCAAAAACCCTAAAAAGTATTACAATTTAATAGCATAACCCCTTCATCTTATGAATCCATAGTAGAAATGGGTTGGTGATGTGTGAGTTATATATAAAAAAATAATATAAATAATCGAATAAATAATACTAAAAATAATAGAAAATCTCTAAGATTAAAATAGGATTGTCACTAATAAAATAAACTCAACTAGGCAGAGCACCTATCGAAATAGTTTAGTAAAAAATGTAGTATTCAAATTTTAAATTTGTAAAAATCGTTTTTCCCTAAGACTTCTATTAAATTCTAGTGTGGAAAATATAATTGAACTAATTATGAATATGATTTGTGAATAAGAATCATTCTATAAGTAAACCAACCATTATCAAGAATGATAAGATTAAATTCTATATCCTAGAAAGAAAAGTAAAGAACAATGTAAGGAATAAAGCAAGTAAAAAGGTTGGGAGGAATTCGTAGTAAAATATAGGTGAGATAAGAGTATACAAAATACCAAGAATAGGATAATCTTGGATCTAGTATCATAGCTCCACCAAATTCAAGTCTAAAGTAGAATCTCTTCCATACGAATCGTGGCAAGAAATTCCTAGATTAAGAACACTTGAATATTGACAAGATCAAATCTCCTATCAATCATCCTGGTTCCGGTCCATCAATAGGAAACTAATCACATCAACTTGGCACTAATCGTATATCCTGGTTCCTTCCTAACAATTAGTGTTAATCCGAAACCACAATCTCAAATCAAAGCTTGTACTAAAGATAAAATTCAGATCTAAAGTCATCAATGAAATTGCAATTCGAATTAATAAAAGCACAATCATTCAATCCAAGAACATCACAATATCTCAAGTAATTTGTAAAATAAAACCAACCAAATCTACCTATAAGAAATGTGGAAATGAGAATTCCTAAGGTTGGTTAACTAATTACAAAAAATAACAAGGAATAATAGAAGAAAAGGAGAAAGTGAAACATAGACATTAAACCTTCTTCCTCTTCAACTCCTTCTCTTGATTCTTCTTTGCTTCTTCAACTTGAATCTTCAATTTGTGTAGCCCAAATACCCTAGAATATATTCAGTAGATTTCCTTACGGATCGAGGCAAAACTACCTAGTTAATCCCAAGATACTCAATAAGTAGAGAGTAATCTCTAAGAAAATTGGAAAATCAAAGTATAGATCCCTCTCTAAGTTCTACCAAACCTTTACAATTACTTAGCTATTCAGCCTAATCCAACCTTAAATAATGGTAAAAATCCCAATATTTATAGATAACCAAAACAGGGGTAAAATAGTCATTTCACACAAAATTCTATAAAAAATCGAACAGAGCACCAACACGGGCTCGAGAGTTAAACTCAACACGGCTCGGTGAAGGTTTTCACCGAGCGCGTGTTCTTCCGGCCGTGTTCTACCTTCCGCCTGGGCGTGTTCTTTATCCGAGCACGTGTTCTAAAGCTTGGCAGGGAGTGTTGAGTCTTCCTAAAGGGCATCTTGGTCCGAGCACGTGTTCCTGGGCTGGTTGCATATATCTTTCCGGAAATTGCATATTTAGTCCCCGAACTTTGCTCCACAAACTTCCCGAAAACAAAATATTTGCAATTAAACCCAAAATCAATCAATTTATCTCAATTTAATACAATAATCCTCAACAATTATTCACAATTATCCTTCCAAAACATTATCAAATTTAGCGTTATCAGTTGGCCAGCCCTTTTGGTTTCAATTCAGGTGGATCCTCGCAGGATGAAGTCAAAATTTTTCAGTTTTTGATAATACCAAAGATAGATTAGGCATGATTTTTTTTTTTTATCGACCCTAGATAATCTCTAGAGTTTTTCCTAGTACGGTTTTAGAATGAATTTTATAAAACTAGATGACCTTAAATATTTAATTCTAGATAATTTCTTAAATTAACAATTTAGGAAACTGTATACTTAGGAGAGTGATGTCTAATTCAACTAATCAAGTCATAAAGGATAGATACTACCGTTACCAAATCATAGAATTTCTAAAATTTTGCGCAGAATTTCAAAAATATTATGAATTTAGCGTCCCCGACAAAGGCACCAAAAATTTGGTGTGTGTTTTGAGTGAGTAAAATATAGTATCATATAAAGCATATAATCTCACAAAAAAGTGTCACATAATCAAACACAACTAAGGCAGAGTACTTATCGCATGCAGATAGTAACACGGGAGTACCACGATTTTAAATTTATAAATATCGTATCATTGGGAACGTTGGTAACGGATGGTTAGTTTCTACCAATTATGACAAACTTTGAGGTTGGGGGAATTAGTCCTAGGTGTCCATTCAATTCAGATATCTTTGTTTAAAAAATATTTAAACAAGAATGGAAAGATAATAAGCTAAGATCTCTAATGAAGTACGTATGATTAACTAAGGTGAACAATGTTCGAAAGTGTAGCTTGCAAGCGGATCTAAGGAAATTATGAATTTGAATTATCTTACTACCATACCTAAGTTGTCTAGAATGATTACCTCAATACTGGTCGTTGTAAGTAATCGTAAACATTTTTAGATTAGTTATTAGGGCATCAATTTAATAACATAACCTTAAGATTTGCTTTAATTCCAAACCCAAGATTATTAGGATGTCTAACCTCGGTACGGTCGTTGTAAGTTATTAGTCCTAATCGGCAACTCATTAAATCTCCTACGGTCGGGATTCATTAACAAATCGTCAATTTAATTAACTATTGTAGTATCATGCATCAACCTAAGTTTCATGACATAAACTCAATACGAGATTCAAATTGAAAGCATAAGACAATAAGAAATTCATAATGTAAATTAAAATGTATCCTTTCCGGAAATATATAAATCATTAATCAATCAATCAAAATAAAGAGTATCTTAGGACACATAATCATAACATATAAAGGAAAAGTAACACAAGAACGAAAAGAAAAGGAAAGAGAAAGTTATCGTGTTGCTCTCATTGCTTCCACGGGCTGGCTTAATCCTCCAGACCTCGCCGAGACTTGTACTCCAGATCCTTATCTAGCTATAAAGATCTTCAGAGATCACTTCCTCTCAACTAAACTATAGGGATATTCCTTACGGTCGAGGTTCAACCCATACACTCGAGAAGAAAGAAAAACGAAAATTGAATCTCGATTGGAGCTTATCACGAAATTCCTATTGGCTAGGAACTCGGAAATGCTCATGTTCCGAGTGATTTTGGTGTAGTTCAACAACCGAGGGGGTGCATCTATGTATAGGAGTGAAATAGAGTTGAAAAGAGGTAAAATTTCCATGTGGGACATTGAATCGCGCCAAAACTGCCTTGAACACACCCGTGTCGCGTGTCTCCAACACGGGCTCAAATAGGACCGTGTTGAACTATTTTCCAGAAAATTGCAATTTAGTCTCCGATTTCTTCCTTTCTTCAATTCTGGTCCCCGAAACTTCCGAAATAAAAAATAGAAAGAATTTGCGTAATTTCCATTCAATTAAATCCAATTAACTACATAATTAACTCGAATTGAACATAATTAATGTATAAAAATACGATATAAAATCGAGTTATCAAGGACCAATCCTGAAGGGAATTGAATGCCCGGTGCCCTAAGGTCTTTGAGGTTTGGGAGCCATCGGATTGGAACTCGTTACAAGGGTAGTTAAAGTTGATATTGTTAAGCAACAACATTTTTTAAATTAGAGGTTGATGTGAGTTATATATATATAAAAATGATATAATTAGTTAAATAAAATAGTACTAAAAATAATAGTAATTCTCAAGATTAAAATAGAATTGTCACTAGAATAATAAACTCAACTAGGCAGAGAACCTATCGAAATAGTTTAGTAAATAAAGGTAGTATTCAGATTTTAATATTTATAAAATCGTTTTCTCCAAGACGTCTATTAATTTTTAGTGTGGAAAATATAATTAAATCAATTATGAATATGATTTGGAAGTATGAATCAATATCTATAAGGTTGGTAGCTAGATACAAGATAGAAATTACAAAAAGTAATAGAAGTAGAGAAACCTCTTCAACTCCCTCCTTGTAAATCTTCAAGTTGAGATAGTTGAATCCTCTCTTGCTAAACTTCAAGGAAATTCCATACGATTCGAGGCAACTTTACACAAAGACTCACAAGAGACTCTTACAACTACAACAATGTAGAGAAAGATCTCAAGAGAAATGGAAATTACAAATTATAGATCTAATCTCAAAGCCTAACCAACAATGCTCTAAATGATAATCTAAGTATAAACAAAGCAACCATCCATTCTACAAGCCATCCTAACACTGTTGAAAATCCCAATATTTATAGATAACTGAAAATAGGGGTAAATTAGTAATTTTACAAGGAATTCTCTAAAAGCTCGGAACAGTGCATCAACACGGCTCGGTGGTATATGCAACACGGGCTCGGTGCCGGTTTATCACCGAGCACGTGTTCTTCTTGCCGTGTTAAAACACTAAGCCCGTGTTCTATAGCTTTGCGGGGCGTGTTGATCCTTCTTGTTGGCCGTGTTCTTGGTCCGAGCACGTGTTCTTGACCTGGGCATGTATATCTTTCCGGAAATTGCATATTATTCCTTCTTTTGTGCTTTTTATTCAATTCGGTCTCAAAAGTAATCTGCAATGAATATTTGCAATTAAACCCAAAATTAATCAATTTATCTCAATTTAATACAATAATCCTCAACAATTATGCAAAATTATCCTTCCAAAACATTATCAAATTTATCGTTATCGGAGGTATTGTTTTTTTTTTTTTTTTTTTAAAAAAGCATTCATGCAAGAAAAAAATATATATTAGGATTGTGTGGCATTGAACTTAAGTTCCTAAAGGGATTGTGATGAGTTTTTGTGAACCCCGAAGGATTGATGTACTATTATTTCTTGTTATTTGGGGAGAAGTCTATTGATTGAATGGGTGAAGTCGAAATCGGACACTACACCTCGAAAAAATTCTATGTCTTGACATGTGTTGAATTAATATAAGTTTCAAGTTGTTTCTATCTAATCTCTGCAAAGAATAGTTTATGAGGCAAGCAAGAGTATTGATGTGTTATTTTGAGTTATATATAAATAATATAAATAATCGAATAAATAATACTAAAAATTATAAAAATCTCTATGATTAAAATAGGTTTGTCACTTAATAAAATAACTCAATTAGGCAGAGCACCTATCGAAATAGTTTAGTAAATAAGGTGGTATTCGGATTTTAAATTTATAAAAATCATTTTTCCCTAAGACTTCTATTAAATTCTAGTGTGGAAAATATAATCAAACTAATTATGAATATGATTTGTGAATAAGGATCATTCAACAAGTAAACCAACCAATATCAAGAATGATAAGATTGATTTCTAAATCCTAGAAAGCAAAGTAAAGCAAGTGAAGTAAAAATCATGGATGAGATAATATTGAATATGTGAAGAACTCACTAAACACATTAGAGAGAGTGAAGGATACACTTCACAACAAAATCAAGTATCATGATTCAACTATTACAATTTCACCGAATCCGAGTCTAAAGATGAATTTCCTCAATACGTGTATCCAAGGTCCAACAATTAGTGTTAACCCGAACCACAAGATCGAATTATAGCTCAACTCAAGAAAAACAATCAAATCAAAGCCATAATTGAAATTGCAATTCAAGTTAATGGAATCATAACAATCAACTCACAATAGATCAATCTCATAGTGAAAGTATAACATGAAACCAACCACTTCTACTCTAAAGAAATGTAGGAGAAGAGAGTTCCTATTAGGTTGGTAAACTAGATTACAAGAATTATCAACAAAAATACTTGAAGAAGGTAAGAAAATAATTCCAAAACCAGTTGTCAATTGAATCCGGAAAGATCTCTTCACCTCAACTTTTTTCTTGAATCCTCTTCTTGTTCCTTGAAGCTTGAATGGTTGAAGTAGCTCAAAATCCTCTTGATCAAGTCACAAAACTCTACCTCATAGACCAAGGAGAGATTTCATAACCTAACTAGAAACATTTATTCACTAAAACAACCTAGGGAATTATCTAATCAAAAGTATTCAATCAAAGTAATAGAAAATTTCCCCAAAGTCTATACCAAAAATATATGAAATTGAAGAAAAGCCTAATATGATATTCAATATCAAAATCAATATGAGATACAATCTAATCCACAAGACAATCTAATTAATGCTAAAAATTCTAGTATTTATAGATCTATTAAACCAGGGGTAAAATCGTCATTTTGCATAAAAAATTTCTGGACAGAGCACCCTTACGGGCGTAGCCCTCTATTCTAAACGGGCGTTTAGAAATGTTACTCCTTACGGGCGTTTGAAAGCAGGTGCCACGGGCGTAAGGCGCAGGTTAATTCCTACGGGCGTAATGCACACAGGCAACCGGGCGTTTACTCCACGGCGGCGTTATGCACAAAAGGGCAACGGGCGTTTACTCGATACGGTGTAAGATATCATCCATGGGCGAAACGAATTTCCAAAATGTTGCACTTTTGCCTCTGAATTTATCTTTTTTCCAATTTGCCCCGAAGCTACCTAAAAAGGAATATTTGCAATTAAACCCAAAATTAATCAATTTATCTCAATTTAATACAATTAAAATCACAAATCATGCACAATTTATATCTCAAATCATGATCATATATGATGTTATCAAGTATTATATTCTTTCCGCATAAATGAAAAATCTAGATAGAATTGATTTACTAAGGAGTAAATTTTTGGAAATTTTACTTTTTGATTTCATGATATTTATGTTTAGAAGATTATTCTATGTTTGAGTAGTTTGCTTGCGGACAAGCAAAAGGCTAAGTGTGGGGTAATCTGATATGTAAGAATTATATCATGTTTTTGTAGGGTAATTATGTTTATTTAGAGTTTAATTGGACTTAATTGACTAGAAATTACGCAAATTTGTTTTGTTTTCCCTTTTTAGAAGTTTTAGGACTGAAATTGAAGAAATCATGGACTAAATTATAATTTCGAAGACTTTTATACGGCCATAATACAAGGACTACGGTCGTAGTACTACTACGGGCATAGGGGATCTTTGAATACGGGCGTAGTCCGAGGAAATTGGACAACTACGGGCATAGTTATACCTAATACGGGAGTGCAGAGGCGGGAATTTCAGTCTTTCAAGTCTTCTCAAACTCTACCTCTTACTCCTATAAATAGAGGCGACAGTCAGACCATTCACAACACCACCAACTCACCAGAGAGTGCAGAGTTGTAGAAAAGTCGAGGAATTTTGAGTTTCTACTTCCGTAGATTCTCAGAAATTTCCCTCACAGTAGTTTTTATATTTTTCTTCTTAGCTTTAGGGTTTGAGCCTCCACCATAAGGGGGAGCTCTATAGCTTAGTTGAGAAGTAGGTTACTAGAAGATCTCGTGGGCAAGACAAGGAAGAAGGCTAGTAGAATTAGGGAAGAATCGGAGGTCAAGTCCCGTCGTGGAAGTAGTGACAACCAAACGACAACTTTTTCTATCCCTCTTCTCGGTTTTGTTAACCTCTATCCTTTATCAATTAAAATTCCGTCCCTTGGGATTCTTTTATTATTAATGATACAATTAAAATTATTATTTTAATTTCCCGGGAAGGATATTATTTTTTATTATCATTATGATTATTATTGCTTTATGCTTTCAAACGTGATTTATTATTCAAATAATGCTATGAGACTTAGGGTTGCATCTAGTTGAGTGTTTATTTAGAATAATTTATTACTTTGACAGTTTGTTATTGAAACCTCACCATAGGAGATTTAATGAATTGTCGGATTATGTGTAATAACTTGTGGCTACCATACTGAGGTTAGGCAGCCTAATAATCTTGAGTTCATAATCAATGCAAATCTTAAGATTACTTTATTAAATTGACGCCTTAATAATTAATCTAAAAATATTTAGGATTACTTGCAACCCCCATATTGAGGTAATCATCTTAGATAACTCGGCTACGGTAGTAAAGTTAATATTAATCATAATTGCCTTAGATCTCGCTTAAACCTATATCTTCGAATATAGGTCATCCTAATTGAATCATCGAACCAAATAAGAATCCTAAATCATATCTATTTCAATTCTATTTATGTTCTAGCAACAATCTCATGAATTGATTCTTATCCTAGGGTAGCTTTTGTTAATAAATTCTTGTCATATTTAATAATTGCTTATAACTGTTATCAACATTTTTGGGTCAATACGTTATTTATAAATGTAAAATCAATGATGCTTTCATGTTACTATCTGCATACGATAGGTACTCTACCTTATATTTTGGTTATTTAAGTGACAACTTAATTGTTTTCTTTGAATTAATCTTAATCATAATCTATGCTAAAAATATAGTAACCAAAATTCACATCATATATCAACTCTCTTTACGTAATACTCTCTATTTATATGATATAACTATAGAAATTTAAAAGGCTAAAACATATTAAAATGTGAAAAAAAAATACATATATATATATATATATATTAAATAAATATTTTCATAATAAATAGATTTATAATATATTATCATTTTAACAAGATAATTGACGAAATAATAAGTAAAAAATAATATAGTGAAAGTTCAAATTTTTAATATTTTTTAATTTAAATGCTAAACATTAAAGACAAGTCAACTTAAGTAAAAATAATAAGAGTAATTGGTGATTTTGATCCAAATAAATTTATATTTGGCAAGTTTAGTCCTAATTTTTTTTTTTTTTTTTAAAAAGTCTCAAATTTTTTTACCTAAGAAAATTAAGGTCCTTTTTCATAAATTTACTCAAAATTTAATAATTTGTATGGTTTATTGAATAAAAGGAAAGGCTAATCAAATCATTTTACATGAAATATATTTTTATAAATATCGCTTTTACCCTTTCGTCAATATTTTGTGAATGAATGTTGTAATCCCTTTTTACTCTAAATTTGTAGATATTTCATATAAAGTGACTTAATTACCTTTTATTTAATCGACTAAAATCATACAAACAATTAAATTTTAAAAAATTTCGATGAAATTTGTGCAAAAGGACCTTAATTGTCTTAAGTAAAAAAGTTTAGGATTTTAAAAGTGAAAAAAATAAATATTTTAGTACTAACCTTGCCAAACATTGATGTTTTTTTATAACCAAATTCACCAATTACTCAAATAATAATAGAAAATTTCTTCAAAATTTAATATTTGAAAATTTTTTGTTTTACAAATTAGTAATTTTATAGAAAAGAATAATTATGTTTTATTTTGAACAGTAAAAAGGTAAGATTTTTAGAGAATTGATTTTATTATTATTATTATTTCATTAAGTAATATAATATTCTTTTATCTAATCAACCACAATAATAACTAAATTTTTTTTCTCGTGTGCATTCCATTGAACATAAACCCACAAATAACCTTAAAATGTAGGTGAGCTAGTAAAAACTTCTCTTGACTTTAAGTGAGGTTGATAGTTCAAATCTCAACTCATGTATACAACTGTTTAATATTTGAGATCGGAACTTCTTCCCACAAAGGACCAACTCAGTCAAACGTGATTAATTTAGATGTAGATTAACTTAAAAATATCCTTCCATATTTTAAAACTCATCTAGAACACCTCATGTCAAAGAAAAACAAATAAACCTACTACTTGTGTTTAAATAATATGATAATTGATAAACAATTTAATGCATTACCAAACAATTTAATGCTACAAATAATGAAATCAAACCCAAACCACACTTCTCACTTTGAGATTGAGTCAAAGCTCTCGAAACAAATTAAATTTATTATATTTTTATTTGATGGATCAAGATTAAGTTTAAAAGAGCACAAATTGAATCAACAAATCAATAGATAAGAATAAACATTATAAGTCAAATTAATATCAATATACATACATTCTTTGTAGACCAAAAAAACATCTCGCCTGTGTGTTAGACTCGTAAGATCAAAATACCTATGTGGTAGGCGAAATCTAGATTTTCAGCAGACGACTCAAGCGGTGTCCTGGGTATGGAGTGGAATTCGAAACTCATACAAATCATTAAGGAATGGGGTGTGTATTAAGGTTGGGCGGAACTCTTTTGTGCGGACATACGAAGACCCGTGGTTGTCGGGCCTTCCAAACTACGCCTGAAGGGGCCCAAGTTAGAGATAAGTTCTATTTGGTTCGGGATCCGATAACGCTAAATTTGATAATGTTTTTGAAGGGTAATTGTGCATAATTGTTGATGATTATTAGAGTAAATTGAGATAAATATGTTAATTGTGCACTTAATTGTAATATTTCTGTTTTCAGGAAGTTTGTGGGGCTAATTGATCAAAAGAGCAAAGTTCAGGGACTAAATATGCAATTTTTGGAAAGAAATACAAATCCAGTCCAGCAACACGCGCTCGGACCAAGAACACGCCCAGCAAGAAGGATTAACACGCCCTTCCAAGCCATTGAACACGCGCTCGGTTCAAGAACACGGCCATACGAAAGGAATAACACGGCCATAAGAACACGCGCTCGGTAATGAAACCTGGTCCCGAGCCCGTGTTGCGTATAACACTTGAGCCCGTGTTGGTGCTCTGTTCCGAGATTTTAGAGAATTTTGTGTAAAATTCCTATTTTACCCCTGTTTTGGTTATCTATAAATATTGGGATTTTTACCATTATTTGAGGTTGGATGAAGGTTGTTTTAGGGTTAGCTTAGTGGTTATTTTTGTTAGTTTCTCACATTGTTTTGAGATATTGAATTTCATATTGGGTTCTTCTTCAATTTCAAATATTTTGGTATAGAATTTGGGAAATTTTTATTACTTTGATTGAATAACTTTGATTAGATAATTCCCTAGATTGTTTTAGTGAATAAATGTTTCTAGTTAGGTTATGAAATCTCTCCTTGGTCTATGAGGTAGAGTTTTGTGACTTGATCAAGAGGATTTTGAGCTACTTCAATCATTCAAGCTTCAAGGAGCAAGAAGAGGACTCAAGAAGAAAGTTGAGGTGTAGAGATCTTTCCGGATTCAATTGACAACTGGTTTTGGAATTATTTTCTTACCTTCTACAAGTATTTTTGTTGATAATTCTTGTAATCTAATTTACCAAACCCAATAGGAACTCTCTTCTCCTACATTTCTTTAGAGTAGAAGTGGTTGGTTTCATGTTATACTTTCACTATGAGATTGATCTATTGTGAGTTGATTGTTATGATTTCATTAACTTGAATTGCAATTTCAATTATGGCTTTGATTTGATTGTTTATCTTGAGTTGAGCTCTAATTCGATTTTGTGGTTCGGGTTAACACTAATTGTTATGTCGGACCTTGGATATACGATTAGTGCTAGATTAGTTGGATTGTCTTCCTATTGATGTACCGGACCTTGGATGATTAGTAGGGATTTGATCTTACTAATATATTCGAGTTGTTCTTCACGTATGAATTTCTTTCAACGACACGTATTGAGGAAGTTCATCATTAGACTCGGATTTGGTGAAATTGTACTAGTTGAATCATGATACTTGATTTTGTTGTGAAGTGTATCCTCCACTCTCTCTAATGTGTTTAGTGAGTTCTTCACATATTCAATATTATCTCATCCATGATTTTACTTTACTTGCTTTTAATTTGCTTACTAGATTTAGAAATCAATCTTATCATTCTTGATATTGGTTGGTTTACTTGTTGAATGATCCTTATTCACAAATCATATTCATAATTAGTTTGATTATATTTTCCACACTAGAATTTAATAGAAGTCTTAGGGAAAAACGATTTTTATAAATTTAAAATCTGAATATCACCTTATTTACTAAACTATTTCGATAGGTGCTCGCCCTAATTGAGTTATTTTATTAAGTGACAAACCTATTTTAATCTTGAAGATTCTTATTATTTTAGTACTATTTATTCAAATATTTATATTAATATTATATATAACTCAAAATTACACATCGATCTCGATGAATCGACAAGAATGACCTGGGATAGAGACAAAGTACGTGTTGCTTTTCCGGTTAAGGTAAGCAATGCAATTCGAGTATTCTCGGGCATGAAAGGGAACAAGATTCCATTGTTTGGGCACCCTCCAAGTCATGGGCTTTCTCTGTGAGAAGTCCTTACCGAGTAAACAATGGGGTAAGATTTGGTGAACACGATTTGGTGGGAAGGAGGAAATGGGCATTACTTTGGCACTTTGATCTTCATGAGCGCCATAAGCTCTTAGTTTGAAAAATTATGACAGACATAATCCCCACAAAGGATCGCATCAAACAATTTGTTCCCCTCTCGACCTCTCTTGTCCGCTCTGGTGGTAGCCGTGTTGAATCTCCTGTAGCACCTCTTATTTGACTACCCAACTATTGTTACCTGTTGGCTTTACTCACCATGGAACGCATTTATACACAGTTGTGCGGATATTGGGGCTACTGGTTGGTTTTCAAAAAGTCTCGAGTAACTCAAAGATCTTTTAGGAATCTTTGGATGAGAATGATAAAACTAAATTCCTACACTTTGCGCTATTATTTTTTTGAGAAGTTGTGGTTTGTTCGGAACAAGGTCTGCCTTGGCAATCCTCCCTGACCGAAGGAAGTGTTGAGCAGAGAAATCATACACTTGATGTCTATTGTAATGCATCGAACCGACGAAGATTGTTGTGCCTCAAACGACCTACTCAAGTATGTTGGAACCCCCGACATTAGGAGAATTGAAAATGAATGTTGATGCTGCATTCTCGAACATGAAAGCGGTGTCGGGGATAATACTTAGGGACCATCATGGTAAGACATTGGGGGCTTGGTCAAACCACTTTCTATCTCCCAATGTATTTTGTGCGGAAATGGAAGTGGTGATCGAAGCCTTCACAATAGCTAAACATATGAACACTACAAGAAAAACCGAAATTTGCGATTCTCTCAAATCGCTGATATGCACCAATTTTGCAACGGCCACCTAAGCTGCCGCACTTTGCGACTAATTTTTGTGATTGATTTATAGTCGTTGCAAATTTGCGACCAATTTTCAGACCGGCCCCCAGCCGTCGCAATTTGCATCCGATTTTAGCGATTGAGTTTTAACCGTTGCAAATTTCGGCGGCCACCTATCCGTCGCAATTTGCGACGACCACCTAAGCCGTCGCAATTTGTGACTGATTTTTGCGACCGATTTTTAGCCATTGAAAATTTGCGACTAATTTTGGGACGGCCACCTAAGCCGTCACAATATCCAACCGATTTTTGCGATTGAGTTTTAACTTTTTGCAAAATTTGTGACCGATTTTGCGACGGACACCTAAG
>JAHSUH010005474.1:11469-16469 GCA_025388415.1 Cynanchum wilfordii | reverse complement strand
TTAAAAATTCTAGGCGCCCTCAAAGGCGTAAAATTGTAACTTGGCAACTGTTTCAAGCAAACGCGCACTCTCCCCTTTTTGTGGATAGAATCAAAAGATTCCCCTACCTACGGTTTGATATATCCAAAACTTTTAAACTTTTTTCAGGAAATTGGACAGGCAAGGGGATGATAGAATCCGAAATTGTGCAGGATATAGACAAAAAAAACAAGAGCAAGCAATTCGGGATAGGGCGCTGCTGCTATGGGAGGATATGCCTTTTGGGCACCTAATAAGGGGATGCGTGTTAATAACTCACTCTTTTCTTAGAAAATATATTATATTGCCTTCATTGATAATAGCCAAAAATTTTGGACGTATATTATTATTTCAATATCCTGAATTGGTTCAGGATATAGAGGACTGGAACAAAGAAATACATGTTAAATGTAGCAATGATGCTGTCCAACTATCGGAAACGGAATTGCCGGAGGAGTGGTGGGAAGACGGTATGCAGATAAAAATCTTCTCTCCTTTCACCCTGAAACCTTGGCACGAATCTAAACCAGGACCCCTCTGATAAAAATGATATAAATTTAACGAAAAAGCAGGATTTTTGTTTTTTAACATTTTTTGGGGAGGAAACTGACCTTCCTTTTGGGTTCTCCCAGAATTAAAGAAGGAAATTCTTTTTTTGCCCCCATTTTTGAGGAACTAGAAAAAAACGGAAAAATGGGGAAAGGTTTTTTTTGCAAGTTTTGAACGCATTTTTAAGGAACTAGAAAAAAAAATGGAAACATGGAAAAGGTCATCTTTAGCAATAATACTAACAAAATTAATACTAGAAAAATTCAAACCAATTTTTAGCTTAATAAAAGTAAAAGTATTAGAATCGAATGAAATTAAAAACGAAAAAGATTCTAGAATCATCAATCAAATAATTGATGAATCATTTAGTCTATTTGAATCTCAAAATTGGAAAAATCCTTCACTGATAAAACTGATAAAAAAGAAGGATCTAACAGGTAGAACAAGCGCAATTCGAAATCAAATAGAAAGAATTACAAAAAAAAAAAAAAAGCGGCCGCATATATAAATCCTACCGAAAAAGGGTATCTTGCTAAAAGATTCGAATCGATAACAAATATTTGCCAAATATTAAAAAGAAGAAATGTTCGATTAATCTCTCAATTCGATTGTTTTCTAAAGATTTTCCTTGAAAAAATATCCATGTATATTTTTTTATCTATTATTAATATTTCGAGACTCAATATACAATTTTTTCTTGAATCAATAAAAAAAATGACGGATAAACCCATTAATGAAACAAATCAAGAAAGGCTTAATAGAGAAAATCAAAATATAATTTACTTTAAAAATAGAATTAACTTTATTTCAACTCTAAACAAACAAATTTATAGTCTTAGAAATAGTAAAAATTTAGATAGTTTTTACTTATCCCATTTCTCACAAGCATATGTATTTTATAAATTATCACAAAGCCGAGTTAGTAACAAATTACGATCTTTTTTTCAATATGACGGAATGTCTTTTTTTATTAAGGATGAAATAAAAGATTACTTTGAAACACAAGGAATACTTCATTCTAAATTAAGTCATAAGAAACTCCCGAATTCTGAAATGAATGAATGGAAAAACTGGTTGTTAATGGGACCATCTCGTAGTAAATGGTATAAATTCATACTCAAAAAGTTCAGAAATAGACGTCATAAAAATTACAAGTGGGATTCAGATGAAGAAAATTGTATATTGAGTCTCGAAATATTAATAATAGATAAAAAATATACATGGATATTTTTTCAAGGAAAATCTTTAGAAAACAATCGAATTGAAGATTAATCGAACATTTCTTCTTTTTAATATTTGGCAAATATTTGTTATCGATTCGAATCTTTTAGCAAGATACCCTTTTTCGGTAGGATTTATATATGCGGTCATTTTTTTTTCTTTTGTAATTCTTTCTATTTGATTTCGAATTGCGCTTGTTCTACCTGTTAGATCCTTCTTTTTTATCAGTTTTATCAGTGAAGGATTTTTCCAATTTTGAGATTCAAATAGACTAAATGATTCATCAATTATTTGATTGATGATTCTAGAATCTTTTTCGTTTTTAATTTCATTCGATTCTAATACTTTTACTTTTATTAAGCTAAAAATTGGTTTGAATTTTTCTAGTATTAATTTTGTTAGTATTATTGCTAAAGATGACCTTTTCCATGTTTCCATTTTTTTTCTAGTTCCTTAAAAATGCGTTCAAAACTTGCTAAAAAAAACCTTTCCCATTTTTCCGTTTTTTTTTAGTTCCTCAAAAATGGGGTCAAAAAAGGAATTTCCTTCTTTAATTCTGGGAGAACCAAAAGGAAGGTCAGTTTCCCCCCCAAAAAAGGTAAAAAACAAAAACCCCTGTTTTTGGTTAAATTTATATCATTTTTATCAGAGGGTCCTGGTTTAGATTCGTGCCAAGGTTTCAGGGTGAAAGGAGAGAAGATTTTTATCTGCATACCGTCTTCCCACCACTCCTCCGGCAATTCCGTTTCCGATAGTTGGACAGCATCATTGCTACATTTAACATGTATTTCTTTGTTCCAGTCCTCTATATCCTGAACCAATTCAGGATATTGAAATAATAATATACGTCCAAAATTTTTGGCTATTATCAATGAAGGCAATATAATATATTTTCTAAGAAAAGAGTGAGTTATTAACACGCATCCCCTTATTAGGTGCCCAAAAGGCATATCCTCCCATAGCAGCAGCGCCCTATCCCGAATTGCTTGCTCTTGTTCTTTTTGTCTATATCCTGCACAATTTCGGATTCTATCATCCCCTTGCCTGTCCAATTTCCTGAAAAAAGTTTAAAAGTTTTGGATATATCAAACCGTAGGTAGGGGGAATCTTTTGATTCTATCCACAAAAAGGGGAGAGCGCGTTTGCTTGAAACAGTTGCCAAGTTACAATTTTACGCCTTTGAGGGCGCCTAGAATTTTTAATGACGTCCCGTCGAAAGTCTGATTCGGGTAAATAACGTAGCACAGGCTGTGATAGAAAACCCTCTTTTGATTTTATTTTGGTTTTACCACTTTGACCAACAAATTCCTCTTCAATCACATTTTCATTTTTTTTTTTTTTTTTATTTTACTTTTGCCTTTTGATTTGCATTTACATTTGCATTTTGATTTGCATTTACATTTGCATTTTGATTTGCATTTACATTTGCATTTTGATTTACATTTGCATTTTGATTTACATTTACATTTGCATTTTGATTTACATTTTGATTTACATTTACATTTTGATTTACATTTACATTTTGATTTACATTTGCATTTTGATTTACATTTTGATTTACATTTGCATTTTGATTTACATTTTGATTTACATTTGCATTTTGATTTACATTTTGATTTTCATTTACATTTTTTTTTTTTTCTTTATTTCTTCGTCCTCAAGGAAAAGCGTTTCAATTTTGAAAAATCTTGAGCGAAGTTCAAAGCCCTCCGTCTCCCTTTTCGGTTCCTGTTCCGATTCCAATTCCAATACGTATTCCTCCGGGTTCTCCGGGTCCGGTTGCTTGCCGTCGTCGTCGTCGTCGTTGTCGACGTCGTCGTCGACGTCGGCGTCTTCGTCGACCTTTTTCGGCTTGACTATTTCATAGAATCTTTCAAACTCTAGATATTCGTCGTCTATTTCGCTGATTAAGTCGCTTGGCCACTGAGGGATTGTTTTACGGATTTCTTGTTTTTCTTCATCTTCATCTTGTATTTCTTCATCCGTTGTATTATTAATATCGGTTTGAATGCCATTCAATATAATTTGAAAAAATCTTTCAAATTCGCCAGTTCCAGTTAAAGTAGAAAAATTCTCCATTTCAATTAACAATGGTTTTTTATCAAATGCATCTGTTTGTCGCTCAAATTCTTGGTAATCGGGATCTCCAAATTGGTAATCGGGATCTCCAAATTGGTAATCGGGATCTCCAAAAAGGAGAGTGTAAATCCGATTTATATCAAAGCTTTTTCTTAAATCTTCTATCGACTTGTCAGCTTCTATCGACTTGTCAGCTTCTATCGACTTGTCAGCTTCTATCGACTTGTCAGCTTCTATCGACTTGTCAGCTTCTATCGACTCGTCAGAAGGTGAAATCTCTGTTGTCATTGTTAAGCGATAGGGCCCACTTAAGAGTGGATCATAGGCTTTAGGAATATAAAAATATTCATTTTCAATATCATCCTTGGTTTTTCTATCATCCTTGGTTTTTCTATTATCCTTGGTTTTTCTATTATCCTTGGTTTTTCTATTATCCTTGGTTTTTCTATTATCCTTGGTTTTTCTATTATCCTTGGTTTTTCTATCATCTTTGTTTTTCAATATCATCATTACTATCATTACATAATCGAGTTCTTGTTTCCAGTATATCGAGAAAAGGGGAGTTATTGTCGAGAGCTTCAATTCGATTTCTAAATTCTTTACTTGTCTTATTCCCCTTTATGTTGTTGGAATAAATCCAATAATTGTCAAATTCATTATCATTAGACAGAGTTTTCTCTATTGTAGACTCCGATATTCTTTTTTTGGCATTTGCAGAAAAATTGACAAACTTGGTGGATACGTAAAAGGAAATTTTATCTTTTCCATCACTTTTGCATATTTGAAAGAAATACTGCGACATTTCTGTTCTTACGGCCCCTTCCTTTTCCTGAGTGGTTATGTAGCGAAATGGGCGGTTCCATCGGTTATAATCGAAAAGAGCCAAAAGAGAAGGGATCATAATTTTATCATCTTCCTCTGGATCCTCGATTTGGTACAGCTCCTCCATTGCCTTTTCTTCCGCCGTCTTTTGTCGGGGTTCTTTCAGCACAACGGGTTTCGGTAGTATGCCTAAACAGTAGAGAATGGTAACAAAAAGGAAATACTAGTGACCCGAGTCATGAAAGGTATCCATTTTAGCTTTGGCCCAAAGAACTTCCTAGTTAGAGAAGGTATCCATTTTAGCTTTGGCC